>JAMKCH010002795.1:0-50492 GCA_023653785.1 Ophioderma brevispina
TTTTTTCTAATAATTTTCTTATGGGCCAAAAAAAAACTTACTCGGCTCAGAAATAGACTAAAACGTCAAAACTCAATGAAATCGTTGCTGTAAAGTTAATCCCTTGCCAGAAGTAAAAATAATAAGTTTGCAGTGCACAAGATTTGTATCTTAATGGATTTAATTCAGAAATGATCATGGACGGAAAAAGTAATTTCTACATTCCATTACAAGTAAGGCACGGCTGTTATCCAAAACATGGAGTCTGCCACTTTAACAGAGCGGACCAGACAATGCCTTCAAGATTTAAAAACCAATGTTCCAACTGCAGAAAAAATAGGGGACGCTATGCCTCCTGACTTTTTAGGGTTTCTGGGAGATCAGACCACACATCTTTTTAGAGAAACAGTATGGTTGCAAATCTTCAATACCCTAGCCCACAGGACTCCCTAAGCTAGAAAATTATCTGGCCTTTGTTGGCATTAGAATGGCCTTGCGTAAATAAGGACTGCTTGAAATGTCGTGAATTTCAGACAGGTAGAGTTAATTGGATGGAAACTCTTGAATGCTTTTAGGGAAGAAAAACCCTCAAAATAAAGCGGCATACGCTCGTAACACCAGAATTGAAGTAAATTCAGCCCGTTAAATGGCAATTATTGATTTTTTCCCTGATAAAATATAGACTCGTTAGGTTTAGAAAGGGTGTACGCTTTACAATTCTGTAAAAACATTTAACTGCAGACAAGCATACAGAAGCTTTAGTTTCATGGTTCACCCACTTTGGACTTAAGGTTCTTCCAAGTGATGATTTCTGCCTGATAATACATTGTATTTGCTGTTATTTTATATTCTATACATGATTTTTGGTGATTTTAAGTTTGGAAAATTGTGCAAGTTGTTTATTTTACAGAATCTATGACATGACAATTTAGCCCCCTGGGACAATACCTGTTATCTATTCGGAAACTAAAGCACTATTTTGATTGTAATTGGAAGACAATATCATATAATGAGAATACCTAGGCGAATGTCAACCATGCTAGCATGGTTCAAACCATGGTCAACATGGTCAAAACATGGTGACCCATGGTTGATATTATGGTCAGCGATGATCAGCCATGGGTGGCTTTAACCATGGTCAAAACATGGTTACATGGTCCCCATGGTATACCAGGTCAACCATGCTTGCATGACTGAACAGATCAACCAGGTCATCACCTGACTGAACATAGTGACCATGGTAACTTCAAGTATACATGGTTGACATGCGTAATCATGGTGAGCATTGGAAGCCATGGTAATCACCTTGGGCCATGTGACCATGGTCACTCAAAGATACATGGTCAACCATGTTATCACTCATGTGAACTGTTGACCATGGTCACTTCAGTGCAGTTGGACTGACCATGGTTCACTAACCCAGAAACTCCAGTCTGATCATGGTTGAACAAGGTAGTCACATGGCTGAAAATGGTCACTAAATTAGGAAACTGATTATGGTTGGCCATGGTTGACATGACAATTAGTGGCTGTTGTCGGACCATGGTTGACCATGGTCCCTTCAGTAGCCTGTATCTGACCATGTTCCACTACATAGGAAAATGACATGTATGGGACCATGGTTGACCATGGTTGACCATGGTCGCTACAAGTGTCCTGGCCCAAGAATGTGAAGAAAAAAATATTCAAAATCACGCGGAGCTTTAGGTTTATTAGGAGATCCAAGGAGTAATGGTAATAATAATTACCAGTTGTCCACCACTATATTCAGCTCTGAAGAACTACGAAGAAAAAGGATATGGGTGAATGGTGGCCACAATTAACAGTGTAATGGAATTGGTTAAAATTTATTGGCTTACATGGTTTTTTGGTTCCCGGCCAAAGGCAATCTGTACATTACTCCCACAGTGCACTGATGAGAACGCATAGATATGTGCCACACCATTTTCTTGTTGGTCAACCATGGTCAAACCATGGTCAAGAACATGGCTTGACATGGTGACTATTGATCAGCAATGATGGCTTGACCATGGTCAACCGTGGTTACCATGGTCCCCATGGTATACCACGGGGTCGACCATGGCTTTAGCATGGCTGAGCTTGTCAGCCATGGATAATAAACCTATAGGCATGAGTGACCATGATCAATCAGTGCAACTGTTTCACGAGATTACAGGGATTTCACCTGAGATTTTCTGGATTTTTTTCCCCACTGAAGCTCTGGGACGTAGGTTTGCCATTGTCTTGAGTCTTTACTTAGTGTGTTTCATAACTTTGAAAACTTTTTTTACACTGAATATTTTGCCCCTAGTTGTCAAGCAAGGATAGGTTAGCTTAATTTGTAAGTCATCAGTCTTGTAATACAAGGATCCCCGGTTCGATTCCGCTCAAAGGAAGTTGATTATTCTGGACTATATAATAAGATAGGAACTATACATGTAGTCTAAAATGTGTAAAACCATAGGATATGTATTTTCCCATGTTTTGAAAAAAATGGTATCATTGTATCATGGATGATCATGGGACAATTGGTTACCATGCTTGGACCATGGTCAAACAAAAATGATCATATTGACATGGTTGACCATGGTTCACCAGTTTTTGAAAAATGGCACCACCAAAATAGTCAAACCATGGTTCAAACCACCAACGTGACCCTGGTCAAAACTGCATAGTTGACCATGGTTAACCAGGTTAAACCATGGCCATATTAACCATGGGGCCCATGTTTTTGAAAAAATGGCACCATTGCCGACCATGGTCAAAACCATTCAGAGTTTTGACCATGGTGGCCATGGCGTGCCCATTTTTCAAAAACATGGCAACCATGGTTTGACCATGGTCCAAAACCCATGTTGACACCTGGTAACCATGTTTAACCATGCTTTTTTCGCCTAGGGTACTCGAATACGTAGAATGGGAGTATGTTCAAACAGAGATATTAGAAGCACTATTTTGATTGGTTACTCCAGAGGGGCTATTCTCATACTGGTCTTGTAATGAGCCAATCAGACAAAGTTTCTTCTCTTTATTATTTTCACCTTTCCATATCCAATCATGAAACTTTTGTGAAACAACAGGTACTAGTATAATACTCTAGAACAAGTTTATTAGGTGAGCGCGTTATTTTTGAAAAAATTTCCACAGTAAAATTTAAGGGAAAAGGACACCTGTTATCAATTCATTGGATGATTGCTTAAATTTGTGAAAAATTTCTTGCTGCAAAAAATGTTTTTCTGACATGTTCCAAGTGAGATTGAACAAACTACAATTTCTTATTTGCAGATAATGTGTGTCAAATTACCACTGATTCGTGGTATTGACACATTTTGCTACAGAAATCCCTTGTTACACAAATCATTCAACATATACATATGTTATTTGTAGTGCACCTAACTTTATTAATCACACATCAAAAACGCAAATTGAATTAACACGTCTTGAAATCCGTGCAGAAGCACAATTGCCACGCTAATTTTACATGATTTCTTTCATTTAGTTGTGCTGGTGGTTAGCGAGAGTACACTGGGCAATAGTTTTAATGTTAAAATTTGAATTTAAATAGGTACTTCTACTACGATAAAGCCCGGAGATCATAATCCTATGAATACCAATAACTGTTATCTCAACAACATCATTCTCAGAGGATAAACAAGTAAATATAAGTATATACCACAAGCTTGAACTCTGCACTCTAATGTTTAAGTTCCAGACAAATTTATGCGATGTTCAAAGTTATTTATTTATTCGCATAAGCATGCTCATTATACCAGTACATAGTACTCATAATATAGGTAACTCATCACACTAATTTCTGTACTCACACTCATATCGAATTTACTTATAAAATATTGCTGCTATTCAGCGTCCTCATGATTCGAGGCAGGTACTCATGCTACTACTCATGCTCTTAGCAGGTACTGTGATACTACTGTAACTCTTATGGAGCTACTCGGGCTCTTATGCAGGTACTCGTGCTCTTAAGCAGGTACTAGTGCTCGAAGCAGGTATCGTGCCCTTATGCACCTACTCTGCTCTAATGCATATACTCTTATGCAATATGCATGTTACTCATACTCTTATGCAGGTCTCATGCTCCTTATGCAGGCATCGTGCTCTTATGCAGGCACTCGCGCTCTTATGCACGTACTCGTGCTTCTTAGCACGATTGTGCTCTATGCACATACTTGTGCTCTTATGAACGTAACTAGTGCTCTTATGCACGTACTCTACTCATCTCTTATCCACGTACTCGTAAGTAGAAGCTCTTATGCCGTACCTGTGCTCAGTTTAGGCATGTACTAGGGCTTTATGCAGGATACTCATGCTCATATCCTGGTATTTGTGTCATATTCACACCAGGATGCCGGTTACACATAAACCAGTTACCTTGTCTTTCACAATATTCATATTTGCTATCTGAAATACAAATTAATTCTCATGCTCTATTCTATAACATATTTTATAATTTTAGTCAAATCAATCTGATTTTATGGCTATGGTTAGTTCTTCTATCATCAGTTAAGCCACAATTAATCCAAAAACTGATAAAAAATAATTAAATGCTTACCTTGAATGATAAATCTGTTAAAGAATAAGAATTGCTGTATTATTATTTTTAGCCCCAACTGTGTCTAAACCAATACCATTATTACTGCACGGCAGATATTACATGTTAAGACATGGCCCAGGGCCAAAAATAATGGTATGGGTGAGCCTTCTTGAACTGTACCTTGAAAATAAATCAAAATCGCCTTCTGTTTTAAATTTTTAAAAAAAAAAACAAAAAATTGCATTTGAAAATTTTCAGGAATTTAAAGGAAGGATAAATCTGAAGAATTAATCATAACAGTATTTTTTTTAATATCTTCTGATAACAAAATCCCAATGAGAGCATCTTTAAGTAAGTGATTTGGAATGCTTTCGGTTAAGGAACGCTTAGGGTTCAAGCAATACAGGCTGCAAATACAATATAGCTGTACCAGGGGTAATTTAAAGTGCCTCATAAAAGGTATTGTAAAAACTTGCCCCTACACCAAATCATGATGGCAATGTCACCCATTCGTGTGTATATACTTCAAAAAACTTGTTGAATCATACCGGAAAATGCAGACAACCTATTTGGAGAACAACACAAACATTAGCCAGACACCAACCTGTTTCGAAAGAGTTAAAAACTATGTCCCCTGGAAAAAACAGAAATCTGGAACAATTGTTTAATAAAGAGGGATTGAGGGACAGGCAAATTGCCGACAAGCCCCATTTAGAGCCGCTTCATAGCTAAATTACTCATCTGTTTCAAAGAAGCCGAACGTGTGACTTTCCTTCTGGCTTTGCGGAATCGCTATAACCCCCACCTCCACCACCCCACCTCTTCCGATTTGTAATTTTTTAATCCCGGAGGGAATCGGACCCATTTCTTTGCTGACATTTGAAACAGCACGTAAACATCAAACTCCCATCAAGATTCGACATCACGCAAGGCAACAAGGCCTTAGCAATGCTTGCCACTTCAGACGTTTTGAGGTCGTATTTATGAAAATCGCGAAATAAATTTGACACATTTTAAACAGTCTTATACAAATAGCAGAATGTGTCAGAATCTGAAAGGATACTTCTTTATCTATTTTCGTCGCAAATGCCTCACCGGAAGGCTCTAAACGTGAACAACAGTCTGAAAACCCCACCTGCCTCTTGTATAGGCTCTCGTACGGAGACATAGGGGGCTGCTACAAAGTTACAACTCCAATTTTTCCCCCGTTTTTGTTTTGCCTTGAGCAGCATTTAACTGCACATTCAAAACTGGAATAAGATCCCATGTTCTGAACTGATTGAATAAGGACTTCACGCCGGTTAGCGTGTTACAAAAGACACTTGGAGTCACTTGAGTCTCGATATATATGTGCCGTAAAGTCGCTGTAATGTGACGACACTTTGCCCAATGGAGAAACTGGAGCCTATAGCGCAATCGAGTTCAAGGTTGTTTTTCAGGTGTTCAGGCAATACAATGCCACTTATTAAAGATTGGGGCATCTATTGTTGAGTATAATGTTGGTTTTCTTATAAAGGATCAAGGTACAAATAAAAACAAAAAAACATACGATCTTGTTTCTGAATTGATGTTAAAATTTTGTGAAACCCAACACCAAATTAAACCCAATTAAAACGCGGCAAAAGTGATGCTTGATTTAACAAAAATACAGCGTTCACTGAAACAGCGTTCCTATGCTGTCGCTGGTTGAAATGGTGCCAAAGTCACAAGGTTCACCGAGGTCACTAAGGTTCACATGAGGTTTCACAAACATGTGGGTCAACTACCGAAGGTACATGTTTGCAAGCATTCATGAAAATGCACGCAAAGCAGCAATAAAATTAAGGAAGAAATGTTTTACCAAGACAGACACACACCCCATTACCAAAGCGATCCCTATGTGCCCTCACGAACGACCCAAAAAGTGTGAAATGGGAAAGCACAGAGGTGTGTGAAGTCGTGTCACAAGTGGTGGAAGCATGGCGTACTGGCCATTTTCTTTGATGACCCCTGAGATGCAGGGGAATATAAAATGATGAAACGCATCCTCTCCTTGGACAGAAGGGCTCTTAGAATCTCATCATAAAGTGCATAATCAGTGCTCCACCTCACACGTGAAGGACCGGCGATGTGTATTAGGTTAAGTGCTTGCCTTTTGATTTATATCCCGACTTCTCTTTTACTCAGGCTACTGAAATGCAACATTAATACCCATACATGATCATTTACAATCTACTGCAAGGCAAAAATATAACACTCATGCTTTGAAAAGAGTTGTCCAGGAGCAATGTCTCAATTTTATGGGTTTTTGTTGGAGTACTGTAAAGCTGAAATGCAATATTCAAGCTAATTAATTTTCGCGCTTTTTGCACTCTTCTGAGCAAGCGCGAACTTAAGAACACGCAAAAATGTTATTTTGTGTGTTAAGTCAATGTAGGGTGGCTGAATAAGCAAATTAAAAACAATGAAGGAAAATGAAAAAACATACTCTAAAAATGCAGAAGCTCGCGAAACAAAAAATTACACATGCGCAATTTTTTTAACAGATATTTTTGGCAAGGCGTCCAATGTGGAACATAATCAGAAATATCATTTCAAGAAGTACAATGTGGAGGTCAATACTTTGAAAAGAGGTCAGAGGTAATTTCTTCATAAAAATTTACTAAACATGTGGCAACTGTATTTAAAATACCTCAATAAGAGGACCTATTGAGGTTGTTCTGAAAAAAGAAAGGTCTACTATAGACTCCTCTGGTTACAGTTCAACCCCCAGGATAATCATCAAACATACAACATTAACAAAATTAGCTGGTGGTTTCTGCCACGAATATGATATTGAGTTTTATAACTTCTTCGGACATGCGCTCATTGACAACTGCATCGTTGGGGTGGCGATCAGAAGCGGAAGGGAAATGTCAAAATATCAAACCAACATATGGTATGGTTGTGACGATAAATTAATGTAGAAGAAGATTAAAGTATGTTCATGCATGGGATGTGGGGGTAGGGCTATGATTCTTCAAAATGAATTAAATCCAAGGATGTCGCGCCCTTTGCAAAAGGATTCTTGAAGAGAAACATACAAGATGAAAAATAATGAAAACGATCATGTCGACATCATGCGACCCCTTTCTCTAAGCTTGCCTCAAAAGCTTCAACCTTAAGGCAAATTTTTAAAACATTTCTGGAAAAGAGTAACTTATCCCAATTTTGTAAACAAAAACGGGTCTATAATGTCCTAAAACTCTTTTAAGTTGTTGGAAATTCGATTTTGTAAGAAGACAGGGCAGGAATAGCCAATAGGCAAACATAATGTATGGAATTATCTGGCGCTAAATTCTATGTGTAGACTAGAATGAAGGTTTATTGTGTGAACCTTTATTTGATGTGATTTTAGCCCCCCCCAAACTGATGCATATACTTGAATTACTTTATTGGTACAGCTATCAATAGTTCAGCTTGCTATTTCAATTTATATTAACTAATATAGTTATTATGTCAGTTTGCACTTAATGCCAGCCGACACCGATGGCAGCATTTTATTAAACGTTCATTACGTACGTCACAAAACATACGTTTCAGTTGGGAGTTCGCTAACATTTTTCCTTGGGCAGAATATTCAGGGGGGGGGGGAAACATGGCGCCTTGATAAGCCCTTTCCCTTCGCTACAAGATATTCAGGAAAACCACTGCCAGGGGTCATTAGGTATGCAAGCTAATTGTCAGGATTAGCGACAGCCATCACAATCAGCAACACCGGTGGAGTCAAGGGGCTGTGGAATGTTATGGTTTGTTGCAACACAAAGGCTGCCGTCTGTCATATCGTATGTCGAAATTGGTCAAGTTTACCAAAACGCTTCCAGTGTGTGACAAACGAGTCCGTGACTCTCGAGTTTTGATTGCAAAATGATTGGTAACTATCTTGAATGCGAGTATTACAAGGGAACCATGACTGTAAGATAGGTGTATTTGTTCTTAATCATGTTAAACCCCATTTGATAAAAAGGCCAGCTATCTTAAACTGCAAAATTTCAGCATTTATGGGCGTGGAGGCTTCATTAGCAATACCATCCATCGGTTCAATGGACCTTGTAAGATTTTGAGGTTGGCAGTTGGACAGCTCCCATGCCTTTTTTGGCACCTCCAAACCGGCGACATTTGCCATTCAGATATAGCAGACGACTAAAGAGGTAATTGATCCGATTGGATTAATTATGCACCTGAAACTGTGGAACCTAGTAGTACTAACTTAATCACTGGAACATTTACCTTTTGGTCTATAATTAACTGTTGTCTTCCAGATGACTCAGTTTGGAAAATATTTAACAAAATCTTTGTGTGTATGTGTGTTGTGGGTGGTGCCTATTCTCACATGAACTTGCTAGTAATATTTTAACATATGGGAAGGTTCATGTGCTCCTTTCATCAAACATTTTCTTCTATGGATTGGGAATTACAAGCATTTTCACAGGCTCTCAAAATTGTATTATAAAATACTTTTATGCAGTCTAGATGTCTTGGTAGCAGAGTACAGCCAAAAACTCATTCAGGAGAGCCATTTTTGTATAAAAACATTGTTTCACGGCACACTTGCGTTGCCTGCCATCGCGATTTACTAATGGGAGTTGCAGTTGATGATGCGAGTTCACCTAGGGGTCATCAGAGGTCAATCTGTGACACTCATATGCACCTTGGGCAGTCAATAGGGGTTATCAGAGATCAACAGTTTACACCAAAATGAGCCTTGGGCCCAGTGGTTCTTCTGACAAGTATGAAGTTAATAGTTGAATACCTATTGTGAGAAATGATCAATTGTTAACGTTTTGATTTTAATGAATTTGGTCAAAGGTCACACAGGGTAATCAATATCATTATGTGCATCCCGATTAAGCCTGACCAGTGGTTCTTTGAGTAACTTGGTGGACATAGCATCTTATGTGCCAAAGATATGTAGTTTTATTAAATTTTCACAAAATGAGGGTCAAAGTTCACATAGGTTCATAAAGGTCACTTTGTTTACAACATATGAGCCTGTGCCAGGGGTTATTCTGACCAAGTGTGAAGTTAATAGTTCAATGCGTATGAGAGAAATGAGCAATTGTTAACCTTCTGTTTACGGCCACAGGGGAAAAAGCTATTTCCTATTGCGTTCTTCCTGCTCTAAAGTAGGCGAACAAAAATTACCATATTTCAATACTTTGCATGCCACCAGACAGCAAGTCATTTGATATGGTAATAGATTGGTAAGAGAATGGACTGTGAAAAGGGACTCAGGACCAGACAGGTACAGTGCTCATCTTCCACAAATAACACACCGACATGCAATTATTGTAAAAGCTTTGTGGTATAGCCAAATAGCAGTAATTATGATCTGTGCAGTTCAATACTTACTACTTCAGCGTGCTCATGGGGAGCCTAGAATTAGCTTGAACTGTATCTGCATATTCAACCAGATTACTATAGTTGCAATGGTTTGTAAATGACATGGAGTGAGGGGGTGGAGAGGAGGCAGCGTTCATGGGAAACAGACAACTAATAGCAGGGGCGTACCGAAGCATTCGATCCAGAGGGGCAAAATTCCAAGTCGTCCCGCCGCAGAGGGGGCAAAATTTGTAAGCGTCCAGTGTTGATACAATTAAGTTTGAACTTGACCAAATGCGAGCGTAGGGCACAAAAATTGTTGAATATACTTTAATTTTGCCCAAATTTACGGCTGGAAAATTGGTCCAAAATTCCAGAAAGAAAGAAAAAGGAGGATCCAAATGTGTATTTTGGTCCATATCGTCCCGCCTTTTAGAGCCAGAGGGGGGCAAAACTTGCCCCCCCTGCTCCACGGTCGGGTACGCCACTGACTATAGGCTAAAAACAGGAACAAAAATAGTTACGTACCATTTGAGGGTGTGAATCCCTCTAGTTTACTTAGGACAGGGATTAACTTATCAGTTACCTGACAAGAATATACTAAAGCTCTGTGTAGTGAGATTAGTGTGTGACCACAATGTGCATGTGTTCAACCACAACCTTATGCAGGTTGTCAATTTGAAAGCGTGTACCAACACTACTGAACGGGTCGTCCAAATTATAGACGCCGACTCGAGTCGAGCTTCAGGTAAATATATTTCTGGCTATAGTGAAGTGCATGGGGCGTTCTTTTATTTCATTGGTGAAGGCTTTACCTATAAGGTTTTTTTTTGAACGGGGTGAAGCTTTGACGGTGATTGTGTTCCTGGTGATAAGACGTCGAATCCTTACCGTCGGGTCGCGTCGAAACATGTCGAAATCGTGCCTTTCCTCACACTCTCACAAAAGCACCATGAAGAATCACGGCCGTCCGGCGGATCACCAACAAGAGAGTCGGCAGCACTGAACTTATGAAACTAAGAACAACTTTGGTGTAGTTATGTTATCAATATCAATAATTGTTTGGCGACGAAAGGGGTATCACTTACACGCTGCTAACAGGTTGAAGTGGTACACTCTCTTATAAATGGGTTTGTTGTATTGAAAGAGTAAATGATAATCGTTGGATATAATCAGAGATCATGACTGATCAACGTTTAGCTTTAGTATTACCTCACTGTTTGGTACACTTTACTTCAAACAAATCGATTTGTGATAAATAATGGACTTGCGATCAGCTGATTGCGGAAACTAAACCATTGGCTGTAACGTTAATGGACTTTTCATTTATTCCAAGGGATTGAAAAAAAGACGTAAAGTAAATAATTAATCACATAGACCTATTATAAAATTAAAACAAACTGTATGAAAATATAGGGAGGCCCCCTACATCAGATAAAAGATTGAATGAAAATAAATAACAAAAAATGCCCGCTCAAGCAAGAAAGAAAAAGCAAGAAACATTAGAAAATTACCGGTATAATTTTTAAAGTAAACTAAGGGACCATCCTTCCCATACACCGCCTAGTCGGCCGGGGTGGAAAGGGTAAACACACCAAAAGCAAAGGAGAAAAAAGCAAAGAGCTAAACCGGATATGAAAATAATAACCAAACAAATATGGAATGGAATAATAAAGATGATGCGATTTTTTTTGATTGCGGTTGTTGGGAAAATGATAAACCTCATATTCCTATCAGGAAAGATCGGTGCAATTAGACCATGAAATATTTCCACCTCCATGTTACAAATCCGACTCGCGAACTGGATGAAAGAACGTAACCAAAACACATGGGCGTAATGGCCGTCCATAGTCGACGGGTTTCCCACTTTCGCGCCGTCAGGTGTTCCATCCACGTGCCTTTTGAGGCTGCTATTTTCGTAACTGTCTTCCAGATTAACTCTCCTTACTAAAAATTTATGATTATTATTATTCTTCGTATATTTTAGGTTTATTTTTCGGTTTTTTTAAACTTAAGATTTGACGGTGAACACTTGGTGTTATTATTAATTGGCGGTTAATCGTCACCGATCTTGAACGAGCTTGGTGTGAAAACTGGAGCTTGATGTATAAAAAACTGCAATCTAATCATCGAGGACGTAATATGCTTATGGTCCGGCTCTACCGACAGACATTTCGATCGTTATTTGTTTGCCGATTGTGATCCTGGAAGACCCTTCTTATTGATCCGATTTGATTGTGTGGTTTAGCTTCAAATATTATGACTATGGGGAAGTTGTGACAGCATTTAATGATTTTCCCGGCTAAATCAGTGTCAAATCGTTGATTTTAAACCAGGAGAAGATGGTATTTGAACGAAAGAATTACTGGAATAACTTTGCAACAACCCTGACGAAATAAAATAAACGTTCGGGGAAAAAAATAAACGGCTTTGGGAAAAGCATAATTGAATCACACAACCGTATAGTAGGCCCGCGTTAAAGGAATAACATACACGTTTCAGCAAACATCAAAGGTTAAATCTTGTTTAGCTCTCATTGTGGAACCAAGGAAATTAATCATTAGCTACGTTTTTTTTTCAGGCGAAATAGGTTTAAAAGCAAATTCTTAAAGGTAAATTTTTTATGTCAAAACCGTAGGAAAATCAGATTACCCCGGGCGATTACCCAAGTATGTATTGCGATATTACCGTGACCGGCGGATACTGTCCACCCTTACACTAAGTAAGATAAAAACCCTTTCCAATAAAAAAATATTATTTATATGCTTGCAAATATCTAATGTTGTTAAACAAATATTTATTCAGCATTGTTGTGAATAATGTTTTTGTGTAGTATTACCTATCTTCAAGCCTTATTGAGAATATACTTTGCCAAAAAGAAGAATAACCATTCAATTGAAACTATCAGTAATTTTTGATGTGGAATCTGCACATACACAGAATTCCTACACACATATATACCACCTCACACACATACACAGACACACTACATATACTACATAAACTTAAAATGCGCGCCCACCACCCACCCGGCCCACCCACCCACCCCCCCACCACCCACACAATGCAAACGCAAAAAATCTTAGGCTTGTAATTTTTCACTCTGGTCTCTTGGAAAGAAATCACACAGACACACACACATACACACACACACATATTACATACACACACCTCCCACACACGATCGCACCCACACGCACAATTGCAAACGCAACAAATCTTTAGGGGGGGGGCTTTAGATGTGTAGTTTTTCACTTCTTGGAATTGGTATTCACTCTTGGAAATTTGACCCCAAGAGTGAAAATCACTTTGGAAAAAATCCTTTAAAAGCTTGTGTAAACCACCCAACCACATGTTCTTTTTACCTTGTTAGGAGTTAACAATGGTAGTTTTAAAGCATGTAATTTGTACACAAACATAAATTTAAAATTCCATGGGTCTGTCCCAAAAATTGATTGATCAAAAATGCAACATGGATCATTTTGAGTTACATTTATTTATAAAACACCATGTCCTCAAGCTAACAATTGCAAAGATGAGAAACTTGTCTGGAAAACAAGAACAGTTTTTTTAACAAGGATAGTTGTTTTTTAAACAGTGTCGTTAAAGACACTATCAGTGATTTGCTTAAAAATCAGCCAATCGAAAAAAATCATCAAAAATCCGATTTTTGGCAATGTAGGCAAACAAGTAAGTATCCTAACATTACCCTGCAAATGAGAGACCAGAAGCAAACCTAATAAGGACCGAATCGGAGATTTTAGTCCTTACTGTCGAACGCGGGGAGAACTTACTACAACACGTACTGAATGGAGATCGTTATTTGGTACCACTGCCGTTTTTTTTCATTCCGTTTATGTAAATTCTACAGCTGGAAAAGGTTAAACTTATGAGAGAATTCTAAGACTATCCTTCAATTAAGGTATTCCCGCAAGTTTCAAATATTTTGTTCAAATCCACGATAGGGGCTTTAACAAGAGGGTTAAGGGTAGTGAAACAAGAGTTGTTGTAGTTTTTAAAACAAGGTTTTGTATAACATTATTATAATCTGTGTTTTTCATTGTTATAACAACCAAAAAAGGATCTGAAGGAAACCTTGGAATTAAACAAAATTAAAAAAAAAATAAAAACAAAATCACATAATAATGGGGGGGTTTACGGGGGTATGGGGAGGGGATGGAGTGGTATGGCGGGGGGTATGGGGGGGTCTCTTGTTTTAGGGTATGGGGGGTATGGGGGATATGGGGGGGTTATGGCGGGAATTTATGGGGGGGGTATGGGCGGGTTGGGGTATGTGCGGTTCTTGGGGGGGGTCATGGGGGTGGGGGTATGGGTGGTATGGGGGGTTAGGGGGTCTATGGGGTATGGGGGGTTATGGGGTGTTTTATGGGTGGGGTGTTAATGGCGAGGTGGTGTATGGGGGGGGGTATGGGGGGTATGGGGGGATGGGGGGTATGGGGGTTTATGGGGGGTTGGGTATGGGGGAGTGGGGGTATGGGGGTTTTGGGGGGGTATGGGGGGGGTTGTTGGTAGGGGGGGGTAGGGGGTAGGTAGGGGGGTAGGGGGGTAGGGGGTATGCGGGGGTTATGGGTATGGGGGTGGGGAGGGGAAAGCGGCCTTTTATATTTTGATTAGATAACTGTCTAGGCCGCAGGCCAATATTAATTTACTAATCTAATATTTTACTAATCTATATTTTTTTAATTATAACTATCTAGCATCGCAGGGGGACACGGAGCCCTTAAAGAGGGCACGGCTTGAAGAAAGAAGAGGGAAATTATGGGGTGGTAAAGTATTAAGAGTTTTTTTACACAGGTTGTGCCGCAGGCTATAAAGCGGCTTAGCTAACGTTTTGCCCGCCGCAGCTATAAAGATCGCTTTAGCCAACTAGCTTGCGCCGCAGGCACTAAAGAGCGCTTAGTCTAACTGTTATTGCGCCGCAGGCTATAAAGATCCGTTACCCAACGTTTTGTGCCGCAGGCATATAAAGATCGATTAGCCAACTTGTTTTTTGCGCCGCAGGCCGAAGAACGCTTAGCCCAAAATGTGTTTGACGCCGCAGGACTATAAATTACAAATTAATATTTATTTATATAACTCGCTAGCGTCGCAGACCGATAGCCCCTTAAAGAGGGCAGGGCTTGAAGAAGGAGGAAAATTATTATGGGGTTAACGTAGGTAAAAAATTTATTTAATTTTGTTAATGTTTGTCAAGTGGTTAAAAAAAGTGTTTAACAAGCTTGCGCCGCAGCCATCCCTCTATATAGTCGCTTAGCTAAATGTTTGCGCCGCAGGCCTAAAATGTCCGAATAATGAAGATTTATGAAATTTTATGAATAATTATGAGGATTTTAGGAATATTTATGAGATTTTTATGAATATTAATGAGTTAAATTAGCATCCATATTCATGAGAGGGTTGCGCAGCAGGCATATAAAAGGCCAGTGATCTAATTGTTACAGTGACTTAGGGTTAGGGCGAAAGCCGAGTGATCTACTCGCTACAGTGACTTAGGGTTCGGGCGAAAGCCGAGTGATCTACTCGCTACAGTGGCTTAGGGTTAGGGCGAAAGGCGAGTGATCTACTCGCTAAAGTGACTTCTTGGATTAGGGTTAGGGTTAGAGTAGGGTAATCTAACCTAAACTCTAACCCTCTAACATAAAACCCTTAACTTTAAAACCCTAACCCGTAAACCTAAACACTCCGGAACCCAAAAACATAAAAACCCTAACCCTAACGCGAACCCTAACTCTAACCACCAATATAAAGTACTTATTAACGGATATTAAAAAGGAATACTTAGAATATTTAACATCGATCGTTACAAACGAGGCCGGCCTCGGTTGTAATTGTGTTTGTTGTTGAAACGGGTTTTCCGCGTTTTGTTATACAGTGAAAAGTGGTGTGTGTCCTCGGTGTAGGTGTGTGAAAAACAAACGCACACATACACATGCACTACCACATACCACATGCACCACATACACAAAACAGCATGGCTAACAGTTGATTTGAAAAGACATTTTGGCTACATTTCTAAAACAGAGGCTTTAATACTGAGAATTTTCATGTGTATTCCAATTGGATCTTTTTATAGGACTGTCTTCCCATTTTCTGGAAAAATAGGAGAGTAGATTTGCTGATTAATTTTGATGAATGAGGCGGGGACTATTTTCCTGAAGCTAGGCTGAATTACCACGTAGTGAGTATATGGTCATCCCTCAAAATAACCGTATCTCTTGAAAGAGATCTAGCCTCCCTCTCCCGGGTATTTGGAAAAAAGCCCACCCAATTTTCGAAAGAAAATTTTCACGTTGGGAAGGGGCTTTTTATACCCAATTGGTTAAAGTACTTTATTTATATTGCAGGTTACTGCAGTGCCATGAGGCGCAAACATGTATTTCTTCTAATTGTCTAAGCAACCAAGCAAATAAACTACAAACACTCATCAAATACCATTACACGGGCCGGATTCTTACTAACGTGGTAGCCTATACGGCAGCAACACCATGTCTACCACGGCAGATACTGCACAGTACATACTGGGCTAATTGCGAGTGGTTAGCTGCAAGATAGGGTCTTACTAGTACACAATTATTAGGTGTACAGTAATGTGGCTACTCTGCTTTACCTACCCCCATGGCTACCCTGTAGTTGCCCACTAGGTGGAGAGAAGGGGGAGGTTGAGTAGACGTACGTGGAGTAGACGCGCAGCTACCACAGAGCCCCCACGGTTACCACGACCATTTTGATGAGTGTGATGAAAATTTAATGAAATGAGGGCGCTATACACTTGAGCTCCGTTTAGCGTTTTTTGAACGTTTTTTATAATTAATATAAAAAAAGAAAAATTAAAAAAAAAAAAAAAAACCTTGAATTAAAAATGCAACTAGATGCAAAAATAAAAAAAAAAAAAAAAAAAAAAAAAAAACCCCCCAAAAAAAAAAAAAAAAAAAAAAAAACAAAAGTATCAAAAAAACAAAAAATGGCCATGAGAAATACGTGCGCGATGAGAGCCGGTGTTAACACGTAACGTAGCTACTCCACGACAAAGCAGACAGCCGCTGTGTGTACATATTATCGTCTATGCGGCAAACAAAAATAAACGGAATCCTGGCCGGCGCAGTGTAGTCTAGTGGGTAGCAATCCATGTCTACTCGGTGGTAGCTTGTGTGGTAAACTACCATGAAGAAATTGGCCGTGTATTGATGATCACAACAAACTACTAACTTTTCAAAAAATATAACTTGTTAGTATCCTTTATCTAAATTATAACAAAAACTCTCGAGCCATTTTGCCCGACCATTGATCCTTTTCCTAAACAATCCCCCAATCCAGGCCCTCTAACCCTTACACCCACATCAGCACAACACAAAATGTTAGCGAATGACGACGTTGGAAATTTGACGACATGCAATGATAACTGAAGAAGTTATCAAGACTGCTGTCAGGATGGACCCCATCCTTTTGTCTATGATGATGAATGCGCATCCACATGCCTATTTCCTTTCAGCTGAAATTAACACAAGGCTTGTGCGTAATATGTATACATGTATGTTGGAAATTGCTATGGGTGAAAAAGCGTCTGTTTGTTCATGCTCAATAATTTAAAACTCATTACTTCAGTTCAAATACACTGGCAATTGTAGGTCTTTTTTAGAATATATAAATGAAAATATGAAGTTGCAAGACAGCGAACTGTAAAATCGCCCTTAAATTATTTAAAGGTGTGGTGTCATATTACCACGGTGAAAGACCCTCACCAACATTACCTTAATGCAAAAATTTCATTTGAATCTGATACACCATTTTAATGCAAGTGCTTGATGTGCATATAATTAGCCCATTGATTGCTTGCTGACACAGATTTATTATATTATTGCTTGTATCGTCTGCGTGCAAAACAATTTGGGCAAAATATACTCATGTACCAAAAAAAATTCCCCCTTTCAAAATTTGTGCATTTGTAAGATTGGTAAGGAATGTTCCTATTTGAATGATGATACACTGCTCCATTGATAATGAATCTTCACTATATACACCTGTCATCCTTGGAATTCCTTTATCATTGCAAAATAACAAATGGGGTATTATCAAGGATGCACTCGCATATGAAAAGGATATGGGTATATGGCTGGTGCTTCCAAGCCCAGGGGCATTTGGTGACAGAGGACGTGCAAAAAATAGGGGTCTTTGGGTGAGAGACTGCTAAATTGACCCACAATAGGGGGTTTTGGATAACAAATTTTCCAACAAACAGGGGCTCTTTGGATAAAAATTTTTGGCAATTAAAAAAAAAAATAAGAGTTTTTTTTTTTTTAAAATTTTTAATTTCCCCTAACCCCCCAAAAAAAAGGATCTTTTGTGACGGGTTCAAATTCTAAACGATATGGGGTCTTTGGGTGCCAATGATACGAAAATGGTGGCTTTACAGCCTGTCATAGCATCACCTCCAAAAATGACGGTCCAATATCATCTGAAACATTCTCGGTAGTGCAAATTTAGAGAAATTTGTTATTCTTAGAAACTTTTGTTTTGCGTCCTTTGGATAGCATGAACATGTTGTATTTCACCTTGTCATGGCATTAGAGTGGATGGACAAGTGCTGGCGCTACACCCAAGTGCGGGTATGGTATAATTCAGCGTGGTCGGCGAACAAAGATGGCACACAAAACTGCACACGCGTGACTGCTGCATGCAAGTTCTTAATTCCGTGATTTCTGACTGCCACGATAAAGTGAAACAGAGTAAAGTGAAACAGAGTATAGTACATACAGCAGAGGTGAAAAAAACTGAAGAAAAAAGATTAAAACATGAATTTACGAGTTTTATTTTAAGTGTTGTAGAGAGATTATACACTGGGAGTCCAAAAATAATAAATGCATCATTAATGTAAGCCGTCCATTGGCTAAACGACTAAACCAAATTATGAGGTTTAAAAATAATCAGAAATTAACGTCACAATGATGTATCACCAATTACCGATGAACTTTGTTTTTTAATCAGTTTTTTTTTTTTTTTTTTTTTTTTTTTTTTTAATTAAACTGTTATAATGAAGAGGTATTGTCATACTTAATTATTACAGGTGGTAAGATTTTACCCAGTCTACCCTGAGTGCATAGATAACATATTCACCAATCATAACAATGCATTTGAGTATACAAAAGGACGCTCATTACTTTGCAAATATGTGCGCAAAGTGTGTTTTATACAAAAATAAAAGCCACACAAAGCACATTTATTTACAACAATTGCTTACAAATTTGAATGGCTTGATTAATGATACCCTGGTCGTTACAAGTGTATTGCACAATTTATAAACTCCTCACAGCCCCCCCCTTTTCGTTTTGCATTAAGCTAGACCTAAACTTACTAATCAAATAGTCGCGGAAAATTATTTGTGGAATGGTTTGATAAGAGAAACCAAACTCTGTTATATGGAAAAAAGCCTAAAGCAAAATTGTTTTAAGTCCCTAGCCAAAAAGCTAACAAATTAGGAATTGCAAGGTTCTTAAACTCCAAAAACCATTAGTGCCTAACATGTCCAACCAGAGCTTAGAGCTTATGCCTTAGATAATGCAGGATTTGCTCCACTCGCAAAAGCTGACAACCAACCCACCGCGCTGCTAAAATTCCAAACTAACTTCCTCATCATCAATTTGATACGATTCAAACGGAGCAATTTTCACTTTTCTAAAGGGAAAGGATTTAAATTAACTTCAGGTACTTGTTGTAGTAATATCGTGAAGGTAGGTAGGGAAGAATCTGTTGCGGGTGACTGAAGTTAGTAATATAGAGGTTTGTGGCTGGTGCTTTAGCGCCCGTTGGCAATTCTGTAGTGGGTTCAATGCTGAAAGCTGTTGTGAAGGGGCTGGAGAAGGAGGGAAGAGGACGGAACGGCAACAATTCTTGGCGCTATCATTTACAGCCCGAAGGGACACAGATTGTTATTTTAAAAAATTAAAAACCACTATAAAACAGGTTTATACGATTGTATTCGTTACCTAAGCCAATTGAATATCCATTAGGACTATTGGGCACACTTGACAGGATTAAGTTTTAATGTTACAGACTCGTACATTACACGGCATGTGTTAAGTTAGTTAAGAATGATCGGTGTATGGACAAGGAGGATTCTGTTAAATACTAGGTCTTACCTCCACTCCCCCTCTACCCAGCCCCCACCCACTTCCCACTCCCCACCCACCCCCACCACACCGTTCCCGAAGCTCCTCCTTCTTTCCCCCCACCTTCCAATCCCACGTTACACCTGACAGCCCTCCATAACCATTCCTCCTCGATCACGATTCCCGCTAGCCCTCAAATCAACTTCGCCCACCCCAACTCCAGACGTAACCCGTTTTAACCTCCACCAAACCTGCCCACCTCCCCCTCTCACCTCCCCATCTTACTAAAAACCACAACACACTCCTCCCTCAACCCCTCGGTCCCTACCCCCCTCAGCCAAACTTCCCCCAACCATTTCGCCACCTATAACATTCATGCCAACCCTCCCTCTACTAAATCAACCGACCCCCTTCTCTCTTCTCTTTCTCCCCTTCCCATTCCCCTTCAACTAGTCCCAACTTCCCCTCCCCAACACCCGCCTATCCACTATCTCGCCCCCATACCTGTGCACCAACCCCTCCACTCTCCCCCTTCCTCATTTTAGAGCTTATCACGCATCTCCTCCCCTTAACCTATATCTTTTCCCCCCGCCTTGATATCAACTTCTTTTCAAGTACTAGGGTTTCTCCCTTCTTGAGGACGAGAGAGAAATCAGTTAGCGGATCCAGTGCTCCTCTTGGAGTATTACTTATCGCAAACACTGCTGTAAAATCATAAAATATACGTCGTGATATTTGAAAAAAGGATTTGTTTGAGTGGAGGCTGGGACTTGAATATTATCTCCGTGAATTGGTAGAATTATTTATAGCAGACAAGTAATTAGGAGAAGAAATGGTTTCTTATTGGGATGGTTTGAGGAGGAGGATAAGGCTTAATCAAGAAGAACTATCTCAAAAAGATATACTATGAGCTAGAGTAAAATCTCAATTCCCTTGGCCACAGTTTCAATAGCTTCCATTCGACAAATGTATGGTATTTAAGAAATACCCATCTGTTTTGGGCATGATTAATGATACCCAGATTACACCAAGGTCAGTTCATAATTCAATGTATGTACAAGTACAACAAATTAACTGTTGTCCTTGGTGGATGAGTATATGTAATTTTATAGGGATGAACAGTTCTTGATGAAAAAGGATGTTTCCTGTTGTACCATATTTTTAATAGGATATTTCCCCCATCCATCGTTCATTAAGATTGAGGTAGCGGGCCTCTAGCCCCTACTGTACCTGAACTGTACTGCCCTCCCCACTAGAAGCTACTTAGAGAACCTGCTGATATATTGGAAATGGTTTAAAAAGTGAGGCCAAAACCAGGCCTAAATATTGAGGAAATCAAATGCGCAAAGTTATTGAGTTATTGAGAATCAATGGTAAAAATATTGGTTGGCCAGATCAAATTTTGTGCGGCCTGGGACATGATAAATCAATTGGAGGACGGCTAACGCCAAGGTTGGAGGGGTTCGGCTTACCCACAACAAATCCAGACTGACGCCCTACTTCTAATCTGTGCTACTTCAATAAAATATTTCTGAATGGTCGGTGGCTTTACCCTTTTTCATTGGGGTCTGGTTAGCATTATGACCTCGCCTCTTCTAGCTTCTTCTCAAGAATTTCTCTTCAGTTGCTTTTAGTTCTTCTGCAGCTGATAAGCGTTGTAAAAAGCAACTTGCAGACACAAATATTGCCCAGATGGCTGTTGTACGCAAATCGTCAGTGATAAGTCAAATTGTAACTATTGAATAGACAAATTAAAGCTTGGCGTGGCATATGTGTGTGCGTGAAACTTTCACATTGTCACAACGAGTTTATGTGAGCCACAAAATCTCTACGCCTGCAAACGCATGCCTTAATGCCGTGAACTTAACACTTTAAGCCATGCCAGTCTGCTCAGCTACAGTAGACAACTCAAATTATTTATTTAAAGGTCTTGTTACGATCGCCTTTGAGACCCTCCTGATTACCAGAAAGTAGAATCCAATTTGTTTGATATTGGATGAAATGGAAAAAATGGAAATGTCAAACTTTCAAAAATCATTTCTTTCCCCCAAAATACAGATAAACTGTCATTTTACTGGTTTTTTTTTTAAACATCAATATTAGACATATAATGAATAGGGCCGTGTAAGTGCCATTAGCAGTTCACTATCAAAACCACAAGTTGGTTTCCATGATACTTGGAGGTAAGTGTATGCAAGTGGCAGGCTCTCATATCAAGGAGAGATATACGATACACATAAATGGGAACAAGGGACTTTTAATTCAAGAATAAACGAATGATGCCTATTTTATCGTTCTGTCTAAATAAGCATAAGATACATCTAAGTAAAAATATGCCCAGTCTTCACCAGTTTTTGGAAAGAAAAGATTGTCTTTACTAAACCAATTAGTACATATTTGTAAAAAAAAAGCCGGGGACCTTAAAATGGCAGTAAACCGGTGGTCAATAGTTAATAGTTTAAAAACCAATAAAAGTTTGTCTTTAATAATATTTATATTTAGATATGAGAATTGACCAAATATGTCATAAGGAAACTCTGCCCTAAGATTGCATTTGAATTGCCAGTGCAAGCCTCACGTATAGTATCTGTTGTATGTTTCTGTGCATTATACCTACGCAATCACTGAGTCTGCCTTAAGTGCCTATGATAACTACACCATATAGTACCCAGTACACATAGGCATTTACTTTTTGCCATGTGCATTCATAACATTTCCAAAAAAAAGTGTATTTTTCACACAATAATTTAAAGCGTTTGGACATTAACCTGGTCTCACCTACATTCCATTCTTTTTTTTTATTACACAAATTCAATGCATACATTGACGCACATGTGACCACGAAAAGAAATACTGACGTGTACAATATATCTGATGCTAAACAATGGCATGGTAAGCTATGTGTCGTCGATACGTGCTGAGATAATGTCAGGTATCAAATGATTTATTACCACAAGATAAATATACTCGGTTTTGGTTTCTGCAAATGGTAACTTTATATTAATTCACAAATCACATTTTCCAACTGGCACAAACTTAGTGAATAATTGAAATATTAATTTTGATATTGTAAACAACATTTAGAAAAAAAAATAAAGAAATAACTTAGCAAAGTGAATTGCAGATTAGACCAACTTTAGTGTCTCTGCACACCTGGATGGTCACCCTCCAAGTTGCCTCTGGGCTAATGGTTAAAACAAAAAATAAATTTTGGTACCTTAACTATATTCTGTTTGTGTACCTACTACGCCTATGAAAGCCCCTCTTTTATCATAGTCTAATATTATTCTTCAATAGGCAAAAAAGTTAGGTAGTTAGTTAACCAAATTTTTATTTAAAGCCGGTTTGGTCCCCGCTAATGGGGTGGCCAGGATAAATCTCACACTCAGCAATACTGCGTGTGAGGATTTATTGGAGGACAAAAGTAATTGACAGTATGCCCTTCCTGACGTCAATCCCAGTTTTCAGCGTTTCTGGGTTAAGACATGCAAGGCAGCATGTACTGGATGGCTGCTATAGCTCTCCGGCTGATGTTCTTATAGGTATCTTTTTTTCATTCTACCAGGGTAACCATCTCCCGCTCCTCATCGATTTGTCTTAAAACCCACTGCGGGAGCCGTTTAGCCGCCGACAACTCGGGCCCTGGGACATGTAGTACTGGTTACCAGGATACCAGTAGCGCAGGCCCTCATAGGAAACCAGGCCTTAGCAGTAAATAGACAGTATACTAATTGCCATATAATACCTTTTTTATCAAACCAAAAAATGCCAGCCATATTGATTTCTGGGTATTATGTGCCGAGTTTGCCAAAAAGAACCTTAAAAAGCTTAGCTAGTTTACAGAAGATCTTCAAAAATCACAGAAGACTTAGTGTATATTTGATATGGTAAAACTACGAAAAGATTTCAAATCCAAACACATCAAGTTATAGTGGTGGTCCTTACCTGATGACCAAACACCTCAAAACTGCAGTGCTTAATATTTCCTTGGTTTCCTGAGAGTTACATTTCATCACAGACTTCCTTGAATAACCTGGGATTTTAAAGACACTAGACTATCAGTGATTTTTGAACAATATTAAATTTGCAGGAATAGCTCAAACGTGAAGGCTAAGTCTGTAAATTCTCATAAGTTCCTTGTCCAGCAGGTAGAATTGAAAGAAAAGGAAAAACGGCAGTGTTCCAATATTCGATTCTCCATGTTCAATACGTGTTTGTAGTAAGTGTCCGTTCGGACAGTAATGACTAATCTCCGATTCTGTTCTTATTAGGTTGCTTCTGGTCTTATCATTTGGCATCAGGGTATGTTAGGATACCTGTACTTGGTACGTACATCCTAAAATTTGATTTTTGATGAATTTTTCGATTTTTCTGATTTAGCAAATCACTGAATGTGTCTTAATATGCAAATTGCCAGAAATTTTTGCTGTAAATTACAAAGAATCTCAATCCCACAGCTGCTACTCAAAACAAAAGAAACATATGGGGGAATATGGGGATACAAGGGCATAGCCTCACAATATGGGTCCTTATTTTTTTGAGTAATTCTAAGTATGAATAAACCCTTTCTTCAGCCAATTTGGTATAGACATGGGTCACCTTCTCCAAGCTTTCTAAAATTTATGGAAAAATTAGGCCAATTTTCATCTATCTGAGGATAAAAATGGCATTTTTTTGTGTTCAATTTGACCCAAATCTACATCTCCAGTGTAGCTATGGTAATGGATCTATTCAGGCGAGAATTGGTATAGATATTGACCCTACTTCCTCGACGGCTTGAAGGCACGTACCAATTCAGCCCAAACTTGAGTCCCGCCCCTGGATTTCATTTTGCCCACATCCAAGCTTAACAGAATTCGATCCTGCGTGTCCTAGACGTTGCCACAGTTTTTAAAGAAATTCTACATGTATTAGTATCCTTTGGAAGTCCCTAATATGATAACCTGAAACTTTTTGAGACGTCTGGGCAGTTATAGCTACTCCCTCCTTCTGACCCAGATATATGAACGAGACAGTCTTAATTCTACACCTTAATGAAGCAAGACTTCCCTTGATTAACATGAGCTCCAGAAAACAACCCATCCAAAGTAGACATCATTCCGGTAAATAGGACAGGAATTGCAGGGGAACACCAATATGTCAATTTTCGTTAATGTTCAAGGAAGTTCGGTGGTATTCGATACGTCCTGTTTGGTCGGATGTGTAGCAACCATTTTTGCAACTTTTCCTTAAAAAGTTCAATATCTATATTTGAAACCTGTGAAAAATTTACTTCTCGTTTCCACTTAGAGAGTAATTTGATTAGATATTTCCTAACGCATTCATTACTCTAGGCAGCTTAGGGCTAGTGTTTTGATCTCACTAACTAATGTGGATCAACAAGGTCAGTTCGATTTAAACGGTTTGATGCCAGGTTTTAGTGGCGCTTCCTCCCATTTGGAAGTTGCTGCTAAGCTTCATTTCATTTCATTAACATTTAAAAATTATGGCCTGTTTTCTAAAGAAGCACATTAGTATTTCTACTACTGCACCTTAAATACACTTTATCAAACCTACAGCCATCCCGTACCATAAATGGGCAGGTCTGAGTTTAACATTTATGGACCGTGTCTGTGTTTTAAAAGTACACTTTGTGGGGGGTGCCCCCGGGGTGTAGGGTGGGGTCATGGCAATTTGAACAATTATCACTTGAGCTGAATTTACAAAACTTATCGTAATGATCTTATCTTGTTGAGTTCTGGAGCACATTTCTATACTTAACAAGTGGTTTCATCACAAGATTTAAGCTGGAACAATAAAAAAAAAACCATGTTATGCACCAATTGATAACATTGCACAAAATGTCAACATGCATGCTTACTTTCCCAAATTAACATGACTTTAACCTAAAAGACGGTCAATCCAGGGAAAAACTGCCTGCCATGTTTGTGGGGTCAAACTTTTCTCAACTGTTTTTTTATGTTCCTAAACTCAAACTCTTTTCAAATAAGCTTGGGGGACACCCATATTTTTGCCTAGACCCAAGATGTGGGGCGGCCAAATTACCAATTTGCCGCCAAAATTACATAAAAAGTATGTTAAAAATGTCATTTTCAGATTTTTCCCGGTGTTTCTGATATCCTTGACCTATGTGCTTAAATCCATCGAAGCACTACTCATGATTTTAATCTCAATCCAAGATGGCGGCCAAAATCCAAACAGGGATATATTACTTAATTTGAGCATCTTCTGGCCTATTAATTTCCCCTTTTATACTTTTTCTGGCTGGATGTGTTACTCTGAACTCATACTCATTTGCTGAGCTACCGGCTACTAATTTTTTTAGTACATCAAATACAAGATGGCCACCAAAATGGGAAACCAAAATTATTTTACTTTATTGTATAGTGGTATTGGAGTCTTCCAATTACAAGTTAATCAGTTTATCTCATCCTCTTAAAGATATATTCTTCAAATTCACTGGAACGCCATTCGATTATAGGCTCTTGACTCCACGATGGCTTCCAAAATTTCCAATGGCACGTCAAAATTAACATTAATACCTAAAAAGTAACTGAACTATTATTTGCATATTTTGTTCAGTGGTTCTAACTATCCTTGACCTAAGTACTTACAAGCTAGCTAACCCTGCTCATGATTAATTCGCACAGTTCAAGTGGCGGACAAAAAATCCAATTACTGCGAATAACATTAAGTGAACTATACTGCCTATTAATTTTTTTCCATGTCACCTTTTTTACTGGATGTTTTACTCTGAGACTGTATACTCTATGTGCTGAGCTTTACAGGCTACCTAATATTTGGTCTCAAATCCAGAGAATGGGGCCGCCAAAATGCCGCCCCCATTATCTTAATACACTTTTCATAGTGTTATTGGGGCTTTCTACATGCATAAAATGAACCTTGAGACATATTTTATATAGCTTATGGACATTTAGCATAATTAATCTTACAAAATATGCCTCTAGTGTCAAATAAGAAACCCATGTTTTCCACAAACAATATTTTTTTGCAGCAAAAGAACCTGGTCGAACTTAAATTAGAGAATTAAGGTATTTTTTGCCAGCCATTTCAGATTTAAGGCCGCCATATTGGATCACGACCCTATAATCGATAGTGTTGTGTGAATTCGAAGGCTATATCTTTAGGATGAGATATCTACTGAATTTACTTGAAATCGGAAGCTCCAGTACACCACACACGCTAATTAAGATAACTTGTGGTGGCCATTTTGGCGGCCACTTTGGATTTGAGAATATATTTAGGTAGCCTGTAACTCATGTACATACATCACATTCCAATAAAAAAAAAAAAAAAAAAACTCTTCAAAAAAGGTTTTGTAATGGAACATTATAGGCAGTATAGTAAACGTAATTTTTATTAGCTAATTGGATTTTGGGGCCGCCATCTTGAATTGAGATGAAATCCATTAGTAGTGCTTCTCTGGCTTTAAGTACTCTTAGGTCAAGGATAAGCAGAACAACTGAAAAAATTGCAAATAAACGGTTTTCAAGTTACTTATGATGTAATAATGTAATTTTGACGGCCATTGGAATTTTGGCCGCCATCGTTGGGATTCAAGAGCCTATACGGATTGCGTTTCAGGGAATTTAGAAGGATCCTCTTTAGGATTGGACAACTACTGAATACTTGTACTCGGAAGCTCCATGCACTATACAACTAAGTAAAATAATGTTGGTACCCATTTTGGTGGCATCTTTGATTTTGAGACTTAATATTAGGTAGCCTGTAACTCAGCAAATAGAGTATAAGTTCAAAATAACACTCCAGGCAGAAAAGTATAAAAGTAGAACTTATAGTCCGAATAGCTCAAATTAAGTAATAGTTATCCACTAGTTTGGATTTTGGCCGCCATCTTTGGATTTTGAGATAAAATCATGAGTAGTGCTTCAGCTGGATTTTTAGTACATAGGTTCAAGGATCTCAGCACCACCGGAAAAATCTGAAAATGACATTTTCAAACATACTTTTTAGTAATTATGTAATTTTGGCGGCAAATTTTTAATTGGGCCGCCATCCTTGGGTCTAGGCAAAAATATGGGTGTCCCCCAAGCTTATTTGAAAGAGGTTTGAGTTTAGGAACATAAAACCTTTGAGAAAAGTTTTGCCCCCAACAAAATGGGCAGTTTTTTCCCTGGATTAGACCTCCTAAAAATTAATTTCAGACAGAATGCCATTATATCTTGTCAACCAATGAAAATAAGAAACTCCAACCTTTCTTTTTTTTTCAATTTGGTCATTTTTGTTTAGATTTATTGGATTGTATGAACAAAAGCCGAAAACGCACGAACATTTTTATGTTAGGTCACTTGCCAAGATTGCTTTGAAATAACACTATATCCGCCGTAATGATTGTTGAATAGCTCACGCAGTACCGGCATGTGCGACCAGTATAATGGGTGTATCGCGTACCTATTTTTTATCTTTGTGTTTACCGCTGTTACAGCAGTGCGACTTTTCGCACACACATAGCAGATGTTCGAATCAGCTGAAACAATTATTACTGCGACTGAGTATAGTACATGTTTAACAAAAAAATGTTGCCAACAAATTTTCTAAATGTCCTTAATACTTTGTCCAATTGGCTCTTGACAGCCTTTTTTAACTAAAGCTATTTTAGCTCCGAGAGGGAGAGCGTGTCCAGCAGTTAGGGTGCTTGCCTGTGGCGCAAATTTACCAAAACTTCCTTCCTGGGGTTCGAATCCTGGTGGGGTCCACCTTGCGGGGATTTATTCAGGTGCTCATTCTGGAATTTATTCTCTAGAACCGACTATTGATTAAATACAGAATACCGCTCTCCTCCATGTTCACATGGAATTGGGCAATGAACTATAAAGCATCCCGTCCTTCCGGAGCGCGGAGGGGTTTAGTCATCGGTCACAACTGTACATATACATCGTCAGATCATTGTCAAATAAGAGTAGGGTGGAAAACCTCTGACTGTTCCCAATCCCTCCCCCCACCAGTTCTCAAAGGCGGCCATGTTAGGAGCATCCCTGTCATGGATGCAACCGGCCCCGATCAGCTTACTCCGTTTAATAATCCTGACAACCACCCCACCAGCAAGCCATTACTAATGATTTGTGGATATGGCTAAGAAGACGCTCAACCCAAGTGTCAGCTACAAGACAGCTGTGCACAGCTCAACACATCAGACATCTCTGAGCTTATTATCTACACCATAATATTTTCTGTTACTATACTCATAATATAACTATGTCCATAATTTAATTGGCAAACCATAACTAAGTTTTTCATAATACCCTTCCGCAATAATACGCAGCCTTTCCGGGGTCATTCTACTACATGGGGTCAGAATTAATGTTTTTCAAGACATAATTACAAGACGAGTCCTTAAAAGGACAATCTTCTGCATTTTAGTGCACAATTTGTGAAATGAAAAAAACAAATTGAGTTTTTGTTATCACTATATTGTAATGAAATACTATGCAAGGCATCAAATCATAATGATCAACCTATATGGTTAAACAAAGGACATTCAGTTTCATGTTTACTTTTCTGATACATCTGGTATTATTTTGAATTAGAAATCACATTGCATGGAACCCCAAGCTTCAGTTTACCATACTTCCTTTCAAGGGAATTCCTTATCTAAGTGCAAAGGCCAAATCAACTATTGTGTAGTAATACCTGTCATACATTGCTTTACAAAAGTTGTGCCTGTTTTTCCACACATGAAATATTAGTCTGCTTGATGAACTAGTTCCATGCTTCAGTGTTAAAATATACATACCAAGAATGTAATTCTGTACCACCATTGTATATTATAAACATTTTAATTATTATTTTGGATATAATTGGCTATAGAATCAATTCCACAGTTTAATTTGTCAAGCAAAATTTTTTTGCAATCTGACCCAACCAATCAGAACAACTTGTACATAGCCACCTTTAGGTTAGGACTAGTGTCATTTAGTGCAAGCAGGGAATGTCACTATCACTAGTGGTGCAGTAGGTATGTATTCCGACCATGGCCATGTATGGAAATATAAGACTCTTGAACTCAACATGCAGTATCATAAAACAGCTGAGAGTGTAAACAATGTATGGGCTGTACAAACACCAATAAGACTGAGTAACACTGCATGAGGGTTTGGTCAATTCAGGATTATTTCGTCTGGCGGCTGGCCTGGCAGAAGAAAAATGATCTCTGAATTAGTGTAGTGTAATGAGCTCATTAAGGCTCATCCATCAAGGCTTTCTCGGTTCACTGGGTTGTGCAGAAACATGCATTGGTCAATACTGATGTTGTGGTACTCTGTGTATCGTTATTGTACCACCCCAAAAAAAAACAGGGAGTGTCTTTAGTGACACTGGTGAAGGAAGGTTTTCTGAACTATGCCAAAGGAATTGAGACAATACAACATGTTGTCCCACAGTTCAGTGGTTGTACTTTTACATGCATTGACATGAAAATGAACATTTTTGTGTTCAGGGTATCTATATACCCCAAAACCACGGGGTGCATTTTCTAAATACATTTGGTAAGGACAGGCTACTGACCTGTCCAAGGAAGATAAGGCTATTAAAGGCAGTGTCAGTGATTGCTAAATCAGAAAATGAAGAATACTCATCAAAAATCAGATTTTTGCATATCTCTTGTAACAAGTATAGGTATCCTAACATACCTACAATGTTTATAAGCCCAAAGCGTCAACCTAATAAAACCAATCGGATATTTTAATTCATGATCTCCGTACGGACACTTACTACAACACGTAATGGACATTCATATCTTTGAACACTGCCGTTTTCTTTACTTTTCCTGTTCAATTTTTCATGTTGGAAATAACTTATGATAATTCTATCTCCAGACTTATTCTTCACTTTTAAGCTATTTCTCGCAAATTTGCAAATCTGTTCCCTCTTCTTCGGGTAAATCACTGAGGTGGCTTTCAGTTTTCATAGTAAGACATATTCACACTAAAACAAATTGGTGGCATACAATTTTCAAGGGTCTCCTTATCTTGTTATCTTGAATAATTTCAACATTCTTGCAGGTATTTTGTGCCAATAAAGTTGAAAAACGAATATCACTCCTACATTCAATAAATGATTCTCAGCCTGCAAAAAACTCACTGTTGCTTTTTAATTTGCTTGGCGCCAGCCTCAGCGACATTCAGAAATCATAGTTTACTCTCATCAGACTCCATATTTTACGCTCAGTTTATAGCTTCCCTTGAAACTGATGTCCACATTAGCAATCACATGTAATAAAAGACACTGCTTGATTGCAATGAATCCCTACACTTTGGAGTAGAATGTCTCACCGACCAGAAAGGCTGGATTCAAATCAAGAAACAAGCACTTGTTAATTACCGTTTCAATAGACATACCTGGTGTGGAATTTGAATGTCAACGAAATGTATGTTGTTATACTGATTTTAAAAATTAGTCCTTAAAAGGTAGCTGGTAGTCAACACAAATGTGTTAAGTATACAGAACAGTTGCATTTAGATTTAATTTGATCTACAGTATATTTTCTGACATCAGATGTAATCATGCTGTTCCGAGCTATTAATTACCAAATATTTGTCACGTTCATTTTTGGCACGTTTTAGCTACCACTGTATAAATACCTGTGAAGCCCCTTGAGATAACAAACATCGACACACTTGCGAGGCGCCGCCATGCCGCAATTATCATACTTGGGTATTCGCTTTATTGACCGACTCTCTCCTCTTACAACTTACAGTTACACCAAATATGGTCTCAAACGAATATCATAAACATCTCTTAGCAACCCTTACCCAACTTCTTTTCCACTTAGTGGTGAATAAGTACGATGCCACTTTTTTTCAAATTATTAGAGACATAGTTACCAGCACAATTCCACAGTATTGTTGAAAGCTAGCGTGATAACGGGGCATAGTTAGTGAATTGTATCATATAAAGATTGCCACGCTTGGCCTAATCCATTTGTGTATGGGAACCAACTCAAAGGTATTAAACAGTGATAATAAAACTGTCCATTATCCTTTCTGATTGTCTGAAGGTATAATTTCGTAACGTGTACCAAAGGGGCCCACTGAGGCTACCAAGTATTGACACGCATGTGATTTTACAGGTTTTTCTATTGTGTGAACTTAAAGCCAATACCACATTTCATATGATGATGGGCCTAGGGGAAACCCTAGTTTTATATTGCCTTTCTATGTTGAGACTCTGTACCATTGGTGTTGTAAATGTGCGTTTTCATGATCCCAACAAGCAATAGTTCCATTTTGGGTTAGATTCATCATAAATATTCTTGAAATAATAAAAAAAGTAAAAAAAAACTCTCTATAAAATTTTGTATTTTGTGTTAATTGATTAACTTTCTGCTCAGAGTGCCCAAAGGGCCACTTTTTTGTTTGTTTATTCGCTACATGTCTATGACCCGAAATATGAGTTACCCTACCATCAAATTAGATTTTTGATTAAACTTGAGCTATTTTCTGGGTTGTTACCTTAAAAAGTGCAAAAGCAAAATCAGATATTTTATTGTCAGAAATCCAACCCACATTGCCATGGAGATTCTCTTTTGCAAACCCAAATACAGTTTTGAAACACAACAAGTTTCAAAGAAAAATGGGTATTTTAAAAATAATAAAATCATTTTATAATTAAAAAAAAACACCACCATTCGTTTGCAAAATTAAATTTTACAAAGTGCTGGAATATTTTGCTGCCTCCACCTTAGACACCAAAGAATAATACTGTATGTTTTCATCTGAGATAAACCTAAATAAAAAACAGTACACCCTGGTTGGTTAGAAGACCCATTCTTCCCTTACAAGAGATAGGAGATATATTGACAAACCAGAGAGAAGGCTTCCATTTGCCTGCAGTATAATCAACTAGACGAGCATAGCCTTACATCGCTAGCCATAAGATGAACTTTGAAAGACACCAAGACTGTGCTACAACCTCAGCCCCACGACCACGTTCAATCACACTTCATAAGCATGGGTACTCAATAAAGAACTCCTCTGGTATTTTAGGTTACAGTATAATGAGATTATGTAATGATTTTCACCTTTAATGTTCAACTAGGTCTGGTCTTTTCAACTCTTGGTGATGATATGAGATTATACCTGTATTGATTGTTGATGCTCAGGGCTGTGACATGAAATATAGGCCTTGAAAAACTGATTGATGAAAGCGAAGCCAGATTAACTTTCTATAAAGGGTGTCACAAAGTTTACTTGACCATTTTTGTATATACTTTATTATATGAAAGCGTCAAGTTACATTTTTGGGGACACCCAGTTCGATCTTCTCAGGTGGCATTTTCTATTTATTACAGAACAACGTCAACAGGGGATGATGGCGGTAATGTCATATTAATAAAATACCCCCTTTCCCAAGATAATGAACTTTCAATGCACGGTCTTGTCTAAGGAGTCAGTAAAGGCACACATCCATTCTATAGGTCTCTGTTACATGAAAGAGAAAGGCATCCTTTATGAAATATGTAAGACAGTAGCATATCTATTAAAGGAAATTTATTGGTATATATGGCAATATTTAGCCTTAAATCAAATAATATTTCATCCAATTATATTCTGATATGGTTGAAAACAATTTCACATTTGGGTTTGTACAAGGGTAGGCAAAACTGGAAAGAATTATACCTAGTGCTTCCTTGAGTATAGTTGCATCAGAGCATAATCTGCCCTTTTAATCGGCCACTGTGTTGTCTTTGATTGAAATTTGCAAAACTAGTTATAGTGTCGCCAACAAAATTTGGTTAGGTGCAACACTTGGAGGGCAAGAAGCAGCCCAATTTTGATGAACCATCGTCTATAAGACAATAAAATTCGTCTTTATCCTGTGACACGCCCTAAAATTTATGTTTAAGAGCCTTTTTGATGTTTAAAAAGTAGCCCAATTGGGTGGGTAAAGTGCTGTGTTGGCAACAGTGATACCGGTGGCTCAGTGAATGGAAAGCAACATGCCTTTGCTGGTGGGAAGATGGCAATGATGGATGTACAGAGCCTACAGTGGACGAGCTCAACCGTCAAAATAATTGGTCAAATTTTGGACACAATTTGATCAAATGAAAATGTTATCATTTTGATACCAAAATTTGACAAATATTTGTGACTCCTCATGACATATTTTCCAATCAAAATGACTAATTTGTTTAAGTGCCATAGTATTAACATTTTTTTTTGGTTTTTGCCTAGTGTACATTTTCAAATAAACCCAAACAGGTAGCAAATTTTAAAAATATATGAAAACTGGATGAGATTGTTGTATAACACAATATTTTGAAACCAAAAAAGACAAAGTCCCTTTAAAAAAGCTTAATCTTTTCAGTAAAAAGCTGGCTTAACAGTTGACCTTTTGCAAAATGAGGCAAATTTAGTTATGCTAAGAGAAGGAAGGAAACAGAGAAGAAAGAAAACATCGCTTCTACCTATGGTACCTTCTTCCTTGAAAAATATTGTAAAAGGTTTATATTTAAAAAGAGGACGATTAAAATTACCGTGCTGTTGCTTTGTATTTTTTCTTCAATTTCATTAGTTCTCTTTCCCCCAAATAGACAAATTATGCAAATGCATCTAGTTTGCATGGTGATGGGAAAAAGGGAAAAGAAACACTCAATACTAGCTCTGTCACTAGACTCTTGTGGGAAAACAAGATTCCCTTGCCCCGAGGCTTACTTGCTAGCGATAACTTTAAGGTTACAAGAATGAAGAAACAAAATGCATATGCGGTTAACCTTTTCCACATGGGGTAGATTCTGGATTTGCGTTTTTAATGCAGAAGCTGTGTTTTAAGAGGGCTTCCCAAATGAATGGAAGGTCATTTAAGACCTTGAGGAAGACTAGGCTGTTTGACTCATTTGAATGCTTTTTTAAGGCTGAATCCAAATATCGGAATCCATTTTAACTTTTTGACAAAGCAAACCTGAAAAAAATTGTGCTGTGTGTGTGACTACATTCATTGCAGAGGCAAAGGGTTAAGACGATCTTTACATCGCTGCATAATTGAAAAGGATATATAAAGTATAATGGAGGAATAAAAACAAAAACGCGGCGGCAATGTCTTGGCATTCAACAAAGCTTACACCAATCTGTCCTGCTTTATTTAAATCATGTAATGTGAAGAAAACAACACTAGATAAAAAGTAACCAAGAGAGAAAATGCTGAAGGTTATAATAGGATAATCGTTAACTATGCTTGTTTGGTTTTAAACAGTTTGCAGAGGGCCCATTGTAGCAAAAGAGTCCCATATATTACTTTCTATTCATACTTTCTTTGCCATGGGTTTTTTTTTGCCCTTAGAACAAGAAAATGGTAACAATTTTTGCAGGAGAGAAAGATGAAAGACAAGGAGATAATTGGGGCAGGTTCTCAATGGACATGGAAATTACCCTTTCCAGTCTTTTTGACTCCTTTTTATGCCAATATGTTAAAGAATGGCTCACTCAAAGTTTTCAAATTGGTTATAGGAAAATTAACCAAATTTCTTCATCTAAGCAAACATTCTCCAAAAAGGTTAAACTTCAAGACAATTTTGAAAACCCAGACAGAAAACAAATGGCTAATTTATAATACGCAACTCAGACTGTTACTCTGTACAACCATGATCCCATTTTTGGTGTGAGAATTCAACTCCTGTTATAAAAAGAAACCCAAATGCCTCAAATTATAAATTAGCAATTTTGAGGCCAATTAGAAACTTGAATGTTATCAATACTGTCATTACGTTTGATAATTAGCAATTTTGAGGCAATTGAAACATGAATGTTATCATGACTTCATTACGTTTGATCCATGTTGAAATATAAATGCTAATGCAACAACATGGTTTTTCTTTTTTCTCTAGTTCTTTGTTAGAACTTCAATTTTACTTTAACTGCCGAAGTCCTGTAATTTCTTCATTTGGAGTAGCTACTTGAAGCCTTCTATAAATAAACTCAACTGAAACACGATGGAGTGATATTTTGTCGATAAAAGATCACTGTCGCAGAAAGAAAGTGATATACATCTGTTCGTATCCTGCAAATCCCTTTTGTGCACTTTCTCATTTTTTTACAAGAAAAATTACTCCTACAAAAAAATATCCTATTGCCATTGTGAAGACGTATTAACAAATTCATGGGAATCAGCGAGATAAAACGTTGAGTTGGTTTAAAATGGCCACGGATCGGAGGAATCATACAGGCACGAACCGGTTACTGTTACCACACATGATACTTATCATGTAGAGGAATGCACGTATGGATTTATTCCCTTTCTTGCGAAAGTTGAAGGAATTGTTGTTTTGAAGCATATTGAGATAACGTCACCCTCGCTGAATTCATTTGTAATTACCTATATATATCAAAATACCTGTGTAAATGGGAAGTCTGTGTTGAAAAAAGCCTCCGTATTCAATCTATTAATTTAAAAACCCATCCCAAAGTACACTGCAAAAAATTGATGTAAAGTTAAAAAAAAAAAAAAAAAATTGGCATTAATTAGGGTGAAACAAAAATCTGAGTAGGAAGGACAGGAATTTCAAAATTAATAAACATTGCAATTTGTCTACGTTTTGGGTTTTGCCTTTTCACCGCATTATTTTTTCTGCAAATGCACCCACAATGGATGAGATGGGTGCTTTCCCGAGCCTATAATATTAAAAAAGAAAGATTGTAGGAAAGGTTTTTCCAAAAACAATTTTTTGGTGAGCCATTATGTATTGTAATGGAATAAACATTTTCCCATATCAACACTTCAAAACCTCTTGAAACATCTTAAAATTTGCTTTTTTAAATACTGCAATATATTCCAAGAACAATAAACGATACGAACATTCATGTCTTTGCATGCTAGTTTAGGAGCACTTTATGCACCATCACATATTTTAATTGTAGTACATCTTGGGATTGGTTTGTCTCACACTGGTATTCATAGGGTGATCGAAACGCTTGTTAATGATTTGTAAGTAGGGCAAATTTTTCATATTCATTTGTTATTCTAGATAACCACATGAAAAATTGATCTGTATCAGAAATACTCTTATCATAACAGGTACGTTGCGATGAATCATACATGGCTGAAACGGGGGGTTCTTTTACGATAATCTAGGGTGACATCCTTCGAAAATAAGTATAAGATTAAGTATATAAGTTTTCAAATTACATTCCAGGCTGGCAGGAAAATAGTCCCCAAAAGTAACAAAAATAGTACCAGAGAGCATTATGACATCAAATTTCGGGGGGCCCTTAAGCGAGGGAGCAGGACTCCTACTGATTCACTCCCCTCCGGGGCCACTGACCAGCGAGTAGAAGAAGAAAACGTCAAACGGCATTGGCCACAAGCAAAAAGATGTCGAGAGGTTTAGAAATTACATCAAAAATTCAAATTGGATCAACGTCTAAAAAAACAACATTGAATCAATTGCATTTTCAACGTAAATTTATAAAACCTCTCAGGGTTTTCTGAATTCCAACGTCGATTTGCCAATGCATACCCTTCTAGGTAGTGTAAACTGAATTTCTCCCTTTTGAAATTTTGCAGCTCCCCCACTGTCAATGAAGACTTGACGGAGCAATTTTGATTGCTCTTCTGATGCTTAAGATGACATCTTGGGATGCCCAGCGTTTACTCAAGAATCTATCGAGTCCTAATAGCAAAAACTTATGTCTCATCATGATCACTGAGCTTCCCAGTGAAAATTCATCCTTTCTTCTTGTTACCTGCCTGTTTCATTGATTTTTCCACATGACCTTCACAAGGGAAACGATGTAATTTGACCACTGTTACAAGGAGGATACTCCTTTTGTCTACTAACGTGTGAAACTGCAATCCAAACCCAACTGGTGAAAAAAAAACCTGAATATTGACATATAAGAACGTGGCTGCCATGGCATGACCATGGACAGCAGTACCGAAGGTAGCATACAAGAGCATAGACGTATTTACATGATCTGATATCATTCATTTTCGTAAGTAACAAAAGTGACATCTGGACAAAGAAGTAATGCTGGTATCTGTTATCTTCTTGACGCATATTAAGATTCAAATTGGCCTACCAAACCCTCGCCTTCTTTAGACGACTTCTGTACAAAGAAGTAATGCTTGTATCTGTTATCTTCTGCGACTGCATATTAAGATTCAAGAGGGCCTCCAAACCCCGCCTTCTTTAGAGACTCAAGATGAAATCGGCACAAGGAGTTACTTGAACAAGGGATCCGTTTTCCTCAAATATATAGGCTCCTTGACTGAATATGTCAAGGAACAGAATTTCCACCTTCCCGTGTGTGCGGATGTCATTTTTTATCAGATCTACGATGAATACAGAATTAGATGTCCATGTCTAGTCATGAGGCAGAGTATTGATAGATTCCTATGTTCACTCAGTACTTAGAAACCCATCAAGACCACTTCACATGTTTGGACAAGTTAAAAATAACTAAAGCAAAGTGTGTTCTAATTCCTAAGAATTCAATGTTGAAATGAAGATTATATTCTTAAAACGGTCAGCGTTTGTTTAATAAAAAAAGAAGAAGGTATAAAATTTATGAAGAGCTTGATGGAAAAATCAACATTTATGTACGGCCAGCCTAGCGAAGATTGGAGATCCACGATTTCAGTGATAAAATTGTTATTTAAACATCAACTAACCGACTAATATTAAGCCTTCAATCCTGGTCGATGGTAGCAGCCTTTGAATGCGCTTCCAAATGACCTGCAGTAATGAGGAAAAGCCATCTCAAAAAACCACTGAGCTAAGACGTAGGCTTTGTTGTACTTATTTGAAGGGCATTTGCAAGCGATTCCAAATATTGTTAAAAAATGCATTAATTTGAAAAAAATGAACCAAAAAAATAAAATCTGAGTGATTGAGTCCACTGTAGGCCAAAGCTTTAAAAAATCAAAATCTAACATTCATGTAAAATGAGGGCATGTCAACTGAAATATGGTACTATTTGTTCTAACAAAAGGTAGCAGCTAGAGTATTGTATATTGGGTTTACAACCATATCACACATGCATGCATGTTTCGAAAAATACACCTTTTTCTCACTGATGTACCATTGAGAGAAAAAAGTAAAATAATAGCAAAAGACTAGAAACGCACCCTTTTGTCAGACCAGAACACACAACCGTGGGTGTTCATACAAAGAGATCCACTAAAAAACAACATCCCAAGTACACTTCTGAGCTTAACTTATTTCATCAGCCTGAACTTTTAAAGTAGTATGGCTTGAAACAAATGGACAAGAAAACGGGACAATCCTCTTTTTTTGGCGAGGAAACCCCGCTTTTTAATATCCTCTGGATTCATTGACAATAATCCGAACGAGTTACTTCCATTCGGAAGTCATAGTTAAACGCGAGGGTTCTATATCTGTGATGTGTTATTTGACGAGCAGTGGAGCACTCCCTATCTATCTCCCCAAGACATTAAATTACACACAGCTTTCCCTGGACTGTGTTATTTTGATTAACGGTGTATATGCTCCAATTGAATCAGTTCATTGACCAAATAAGGTACTTGATTCCACGTTTTATTATCCAATTTAATTGGTCAGATCCCATAACAGGATGATCATACAACTTGCCGAGGCACTACTACAGCGTGCCAAGATTCCAATATCTGTCTGTGTGTGTCAGTCAGTGACCTAGAGGATGAGCATTTATTTAAACGAGTCTGCAGGATGCTTGTTCTATCATGATGAAGTTTGTCTTTCATTTCGGAAAAAGAAAGTTTCAGTTGTTTCTAGAGAGTATAGCATTGTGAATCTTGTTTAAAACTGAAATGTGCTCAAGATTTTGACAAATTTGTAAGATTTTTATAAAAATTTGGGTTAAATTGAACGACAATGTTGGCTTGAGGTATATTGCGAGGTCCAATTTTGTAACAAACTTGGTAGAGCCATGGGTCCACATTCAGTTTCTCAGGGGCATCAAGGGCGGATCCAGGATTTGAAAAATATAAAATTACCGGGGGCTGAAAGGCTGGAACGGGTCCAAAATAGATCAAAAATGGGCTGATTTTGCAAGGAATTTGCAGAATTTACCGGGAGGCGCGCGCGCCCCTCGCCCCCTCCCTGGATCCGCGGCCCTGGCTATCCCTACCTAAACCAAAACTTGATTACCCCAGGCCATGGGTCATGATCCAGGAACACACCCTACCACAGTAGCCCCAGTAGATCAATACACATAACCCGTATCTATTCAAAATTGTGATTGGTATGTTCTATGAATAATGCACATGGTTCAGCATTAAGCTATCCTGTGAGAGCGACATGAACAGGAGAGGTTTTAGTTGGAGAGCGATATGAAATTTCTGTCAGTAAAGGGAATAATGAAGTGCATTTGCCAATTTTTTTTTTTTATTATTTGTTGATCTTTTCATGCTAATTGCCCCAAATTTGATATAACTAGATAGGGGCTGGTTTAACTCTACGACTTCTTTAGCTATAATTTAATCTAAAATTGTGAAATGTTTAAGTTGATTGTAAAAAATAAACAAAAACCATGATGTATTCAATGTAAATCTCCAAAATATCTTAAAACTGACATCTCGTATTTTCAGTAACAAGGTGGGCGATGTGAAGAGGGGTTCCAGCAGCAGTCTACCTTTATAGTCAGATTTTCCTCTACACGGGCATGGTAATTGTGACTAATATGTACTGACATAACAATCATTCTACCCAGGAGGAATTCCCTTTTAGTTAAGGGGAATTTTGGACCTTAATCTCACAAAATGTCCTTTTTAATGTATAAAGTAAGGATATCCGACAGGTACCCCTTTCCTACATGAAAATTGTCTTTAAGATTTAAGTTTGTGGAAAATTAGTGAGAGCGGGTGCTAAAAAAATCTGATATTATTAGTTAATGAATTAATGGGTATTTGCAATGAAGCAATCCGTCATGGATCAATAGAATTTTTATTACTGATGTAGTTACAAAAAAGTTTGGATTGATGCATTTCAAAATAAAAGACCAAAACAAACCAAAAAACACTACTTGACTCGATCCGCAGCCTTGAAATCAATAAAAACCTTAATAATGTAAAAAATTAAAAAATAAGGGAAAGGAGCTTTATTTATAGCATGTTATTGTTTCTGTCAATTGTTTCATTAAAATTTGTGCACTTTTTCAGGGTGAACAGCTTTTTACATACACCTATATTACAACAAGAATGAAAATATAACCAAACCTCGCCAAAAATCACATTGACGACCATTCCCAAGCAAAATATACAGTTGCGTCACCCTTTTAGCAGTTGTTATAATGAAATGATTTAATTTTCAACAATATTTAACATGATACTCATACGTACATAACAACAACAATTAGAAACGGCTATGGTGATCAGAACTGAATATAGCGGATAAATAGGAATAAATGGAATGATTTTGAAAATCAATAGCCATGAACGGAGATGATCGGGCGATGAGAGCGAACTGCCGATCCTTGACAAAATATCGCACTAATGGCGAGTGATTAAGGCAGCAGCTAAAGGACCATTTGTGCAGTGAGTGAACCAAAAAAGTGCAAAGTGCAAGGAACTGGTGTTATTAATTCATTTGGATCTCTCGCAGAGTGGATGTAAGGTCCGTGTTTTAAAACCTCAATGTCGCTTGGTACCCTATTCTTTATGAGGGGGGTGATTGGAGTGCCAACTATGCAATCTAATGGTTTTCAGCTATCCATGACGAGAGATGCTATTGGATGGTATGTTGTTGAGCACGTGTTAACACACAACATTCAAGTGCGAATTAGTATTTATATAGCATTTAATGCAGAACAGCCTCTACATATGCATATTATTATTATTCCACTTCCGTAGAATCAGAACATTTCGCTCCTCCAGATGCTTCTAGCAACATTCAGAGGTCTGGTGGTGATCATAACCTTCTCCTCTCTACCCCCTAGTTACTATAAGAAAACAAATAAACCCCTGCTGAAATAAATGTTTGACACCTCTTTCTCATTTTTTTGTTGAATATTTCATTCCCTTTGTCCCTGGTGTTACTTCTAATTATTCAGATTCAACAAAATCTAAACTGCTATAGTTTTTCATATTAAAAATAGATTGTTTTGGTAAAATAGGGGCCTTTGGCATTAATCAAAACATCTTCAACCTTATTAAAAAATTGAGGCACCTCCTCCTACCAAAATCCCTTTTCTCAATTGGTCCCTTATCAGCGCTTAGATCTTTACAATTACTCCATTAAAGGTCAACGAGAGATTTCAAACACAGTGGTCCATAAAAAATTAATTTCTGATTTTGCATTGGTTGTAAAGCTTTCTATCAAAAATATCCACTGTTTTCTTGCACAAATTGTGAAATTTCTAATTTCCGATGGGAGCAATAAGAAATTCAGCCTATGTTTCAAGTTCCCTAGTGGGGACTCGAACCCACTACCTTCAGATCATCAATGGGCCAATTACCCTATCATCTCCCCTAACCACACTGTAGCTTGAAGCTCCAAATGACCCATGTAAGGGTGGTTATTGTGTTGCTAAAAGGTGAATCCTTTTTAATCGATCAATGATTATTGAAATTTGTGTATTCAATAAAAAACAATGACAGGCTTTTTAAATATCTTGGAGTCTTTTAATCTAGATTTGTCTGTATACAGCTCTGGTTAACAACCAACAGGGGTCCATCCCCCCTTTTTCTTAAAAATCAGTTCGCTAATGAGCGAGGAGAGCGCTAATCATATTATTGGGGGTGTATCCCTCAAATACACCTCAATGTCCATCCATCGATCTCAAATGCTATTCCTCCTTTTCAATGCGATTGTAACCCTTTTTAATGGTACCTGACGATAACCAAGAATTATTGCCCTTGTGATTATGCTAACTATGTTGGCTCTATGACGAGATAAATACTTTGTTGTGGTAATCCAATCGGGTGCTGATTCGCTGATAAACATTAATGTTTGAATGAGCATACTTAACGCACAATCCCTCCATCCCCCCAAATCGTCATACAAATTCAATCCATCCCCACCCGGAATGACTCAGTTTTTAGAACATGAGACCTACAACAGGTCATTGAATAAAAAATCAATGCAAACTAGGGATGGCTTTCAGTTGGTATATAGTATTACCACTATAAGACCTACATCTTGCCTGCATTGTGGTGTTAATATCACATTATTAATACTTTATTCAGCAGCAAGGTCACTGCCATGCTTTCTGTCCTCTTCTTAATTCATCAATTTTGTTGCACCCAATGCAGGCAAATGTGGTGAAATATTTTTGAAAAGTTACCCCATCAAATTTAAAGGCAAATTCATGATTTTCTGCATGGCCGATAAATCTTCTCGCCCAAGTGATTAAATCTTTTCAATGAAGTCATTTTAATCAATGTAGGCGTGTCCTTCATAAATCTTTCATCCAACTGACTCCGCTGATAATATGATTATGAGCATCAACATCTCACAAACAATCGTTTCCAAATCAGCTAAACCATTGGGGACCTCTGCGCAACATCTACATACCAACAATGCATGTTCCTCATAATGGCAGATTTTGACTTTATATTTGTATGCTTTACCACTTCACCTGGTTATGACACCTGCATGCTAATTCCGATTCCAAAAACGTCCAACCCGATTTTATATCTTTCAATTCTTTAGTATCTCTCAGCCTATCAGTAAACATGTTGCTAATGGCTAAAAAAATAATATAATTCTATTATGAGGACCATCAGGCAGGTTATATTCCACGAGGTTAAAATGCTTTCAACTTACAATAAGCGAGCCTACTAAAATGCTAAGTGTGCTTGTTTGTTGTGTATTACTAAATTTAATATCCGACCATTCAAAATAGACCCCGCTACCAGTCGTCTGTTTATAACCACTCGGTTTTTTAATCCATAATCAATCCCTTCCTGTACAAGTCTCATGTCCCAACCATCCCTTTGGGCAAAACATTTGACACTCCAGATTAATTCCACTCTTAATTCCAATCCACTTGGCATTTTATCCACCTTATAATTTTATACGGTTTACGCCCTCTCTAGCTATAATCCTGAATGGAGTAATTAGGCAATGATAATTCATGACCGTATGACCAACACCTAGTAACTCATACCCCTAGCAACTTCAGATAGCCAATCATGGAATTAGCCCTGATCTAACCAACCTCCTCAAGGTCACTCGCTGACCGCGTTGACAATAAAGTACACACCTAGTGATAATATTCCAAGCAATCTCCCTAATAATTGTGAACTTTGCCATGGGGGCATAGATCTGTATGCTTGTCCCACTTCCACAAAACCTGGCCACCGATTGGCATTTCCCAGTGCCTGGTTCGCTGTTGTGATTGCTAGTGGCCGTGTTTGTCGTTCTGACATCACACTTGATTCCGATGGGTGATTGGGCTAATCATGGTGAGCATGCCATAAGGATGAGTAAATCATTTGAGGCATATCCCTGCTGAATTCCAGATTCATTAAATTGATTACATCCAAATCCCTTCACATCTATATCGTGGCTCCTGAAGAATTAAACTTTGAAGAAGTAACACTTGCAAGAAGGCAATAAGCGGGTTGTGTCATATGTTGATGGACATATCGTCTATCACACTTGCCCGTGTATTCACAACTGACCACTTGACTCAGCCGTTTTCATTAGCAGTCAATACTATATGGTTATTGAAACCTCCTTTGGAGTGGCTCTTTCAAATTAATACACAACGTTTTGTGACTAAATGAGTCCTTCGGCTCACATGTAACCCATAAACATAATGCCATTGTCTTCTGTATACACGATTATTTTTTGTGAGGGTATTATTTTTGTAAGAATTTGTGAATGGACCATGGAAATACATATGGTTGACATAGATCATGTAAAAATAAACACCACCAAGTGCCCAAAACTGAGTGGCTAGTTTAGACCAAAATTAGCGGATTTTATTTTATCTTTGTATCAAAAATCCTACGGTGGCTTGAGACCCCCCCCCCAAAGTCTCCCCTGCCTGACACACCCACTGATTTTGGCTGGCACACTTCTCTCATCTCTTTCCAAATTCCATATTCTTATCTTTCCACTTAATCAGTTGTTTACAATGCAATATATGATACAACCATTTGTTGCATATTTTGTGCAGATACTGTCTAAAACAGGGGTTCTCAAGGGCATCCGCCCGCTGGCCAAATCCGGCACACCAACCATTGATTTTTGGCTCTTACTTGCTTTAAAAATAAAGGTACACCTACTGGACTTTCAGTTGTATTTGGCCCTTACGTAGGGAACTCTCTGGCCCTTCCGCTAATACACTTGAGAAGCCTGGTCTAAAATATGCTTGGGTGGACACTCTTGTCTATAGTTTTTGCTATTGCGGTTCCATAAAACCCCCCAAATCTAACTAACAACGTGGTAAATTTGACTTCTTTGGCGCGGCAATTCTGGATCACCCAGGCAATTACAATAACAATTCCGGACTAGCTCAACACTTTGTTAGATACCCAACACTCTGTCGGGCTCCACATATGTTTTAAGAAGGCAATTGAACGGCACATACAAGCATGATAAAGGAAGTGGCCAGAAACCACATCCTATTCAAAGGCTCTAAAGAGACTTCCTAGGTCGGCCGGCAATTTCCCCTTCACGGCCTAAATGCGACAAGATTCCCTGCTTTTTTTCAATACAACCTATCCTGGCCCTCGTCTGCTAATATCACCTTTTCAGTGGTATCCGAAATGTAAGAAGTCTAACTAAACGACTCTGCCATTTGGTTCCACACTGGACTGTATTATTTTCATTTAGACATTGCATAGGGATGTGGCCAACTTCTCACTATACCATGTTCAATTTAAGTGAACATACCCATTTCTTTTGCCACTTATTGTCCATTTTGTCGAAAGATGATTATTGGCCAAAAATACACTCTAAGCTCTATAGTATATTTATTCCAGGATTATATCGTCCAGCCCTGACGGCAACGGGTTTCTTTTCCTAGCATTATCTCATGTACTTTTCATAGGTCTATTTTTCATCATCTAGTGAACACACTAATAACTGAAATTGACCATGAACTCAACAAGAGAGTTTATTCCCTCTTTCCCCCCCTTGCAACAAAATGAGTTCTCGCTCTAGCATGTTTTTGCAAGGAAGGCACATGAATGAAATGCATTAACTCAATGAGTGCTAGCTACCGATTGGTTGCACTCAACTACCAGATTTTTGAGCCATCATTAACTTTGTAATACTGGTGGTAGAGCTGGAATAGGGTAATGAACTTGAAGCTGTATTTCAAGTGGTTATTGGAATTAAGTAATGGTGATATAAAGCGTCCAATCAGGACATTCTGTATTTATCATGAAAGGAAGACAGTGTTCAGGGGGTTAAACCCCATTAGATGCATGATTTTCCACGATGAGGAGGCCTTGAAGTCGAATGGTATCGTTTACTTAAATAATGAGCATGCCTGCATTCACTACGGCAGAGATCATAATCATTACCCAAGTCTACTGAGATAGTCACTACTTTGCCGATCTAGCACAGCATATTTTGTATATATAGAACACGATTCTCCAGTAATATCCTACACACCACCTTATTGACGGGAAAATGTTGCAACGATACATACATGATTCCCCTGTTATTTCAGGGCAATTTTCCCCATCACTTGAGATCTTTTTAAGTGCACAATTAGTGCCTTGATCTTCATGTCTTATTATCTTACTCAAGATATTTGTCAATACGTCACCGCATTATAGCGGATCTGTCAGTTCTATAGATCTATAGATGCTTCTGGCTTTGTGCTTGGGAGTGTTTGAGTAAGAACACAAGCGGCGTTGCAGCAATGCATTTTCTTTTCTTTTGGAAACTCGCTCACGCAAGCATTAGGCTTTCAATTGCTGTATTGGACATAAAATTTTAACTTCAATCTGTTTAATCTGTTTAAAAGATGGTCCTGGTATACTTGGAAGTTTCATCTAAAAGCCTGCAGTACTCCTCACAGTCACGCTCACAATTTGAACATGGGTCCTTTAATGTTTTTGGGTCAAATCTCTGCATCGCCTGCCCACGTGTAAAACTCACCATACTTACTCAATTCTTGACTTGGGATAACTATCATCATGGGGCTATATGTTAATCATGAAATGTGTATACTCCCTGCTAGAAATTTTGAAATGCTCCTAAAACCCCACACTATCCCTCTTTAATATGTATAGGGGCAGAAACCAACATTTTTAAACAGGATTTGTTTTTGGCAAATTTCATTGGTTAAAATTATGTGCTTTGACACTATCAAAAGAAAGTTGTCCATGGAGTCTAACTTTAGACCCAGGTTTAAACCGAGTTAGTCCTACAAGTGTGGACCTTTTTCCTTCCAACAATACTCCTAAAAAGGTTTCCAACATACTCTAAAAAGGTATTGTACGAGTGGAAAATACCTCCTGCCTGGGCCATAACATTTACCTTTCACGTATTTTTAAAGGAAAAAAGTCCGACTCATGTAGGACTAACCCTGGTTTAAACCCAGGTCTTAATTTGGACTCCCTTTAGAATACCAGCCACTGATTTTTGATAGACATTCCTAGCCTCTCATGGGCATTGCTGAATGCAGCCTGTGTAAAGACAGGGAATTAATAATGGAATACAGTGGATGCCTATATTTTGAAAAAGTTTCAAATCACTACTTGAAGAATTCACCCCTTTGGGAAATAACCCCGCCAACAACTTTTTCTATCTATTCAACCAGCATTAGTGTGAGTTGTGCATATGAATTAGCACCCAATTGCTAGTTATCCCCAAAACACCTACTCAATATGTAGCGCTCACTTGTACTTCACACCCCCAATTTAGCTGATGATAGTCGAAAGCTTACCAGGGTGTGCTCAACTAAGAGGGATGGTATAAATCATGCATCATTAGACTAGAGTGTGAACATGCAGAACCTCCTTCCAAACAAGGAGGTAAAGTAACCGTGTAACAGCATTATATAGAAACCCTTTGAAGGCCTGTATCAACCCGAGCGAGGCAACCACTTAAACTGACACTTGATTCCATGCCCACCTTCATTCAGGCAGGCAATTAAGACCTACAGTGCTTTAAAAATATTGAAATTTCAGGAATAGCTTCAAATTGAAAGATAAGGGGCGGTAGAATTCCATAGTTACCTTTTCCCAGCTGTAGAATTGACAGGAATTGAAGAAAACGGCAGTGTTCCAGATACGATTCCTCCATTCACTTACGTGTTGTAGTTAAGTGTCCCGTTCGGACCTAATACCTAAAATCTCCGATTCGGTACTTATTAGGTTTTTGCTTCTGGTCTTATCCATTTGCAGGGTAATTTTATGCTACCTGTACTTGTTACATACATGCAAAATCTGATTTTGATGATTTTTTTCGATTTGTTGTTTAGCAAATCACTGATAGTGTCTTAAGTGATCCAGGCAACAATCTACATTCCTTTGTTGCCTGAAAGTATGCCCGGGTTTTCCCAGATTGGCATGGAACTAGGGCTAAGGGGCTATTTGTAGGAGGGGGGCAGGGTGCAGGGGGGGAATCCAAGTTATTTCCAAATAAATGAAATTAATTTCTGTGTGTGTTAAATGGCATTTCCATTGTCTGTTGAAATAAACTTATTCAAGAGCCACTTAAATTATATAATTGTCTGTTTAATCATAAGGGTGCTATTTGGGGCTTAATCACTTCAGGGGTAATGTGCAACAAGAGATTTCACATATATCAGTTGTCCCTAAAAAATTCAAGTACTGATTTTTTGCCCTGTTGTAAACCTTTCCATCAAAAAAAAATCCCCATCTGAAAGGATTAAGCTGAGATATGTTTTCTTTTTTATAAAAATTAGTGCAAAGATTCAGCATACAAAAATATCAATTTGAAAAATTTGAAGTGCACATTTTTAAAATGGCCATTGTCTCTTTAATTACCACAGCCATTCCCTCAGTCTTTGTGCTAAATTTTAGCTGTTGAGGCAACAACTGGCTGTATTTTTTGTTAGGAGTAATTTTTCACTACTGTATCTGATCATCCACAAACTGTACTTAGGAGTAGTCAATAATGTATCATGTTCATATCAGTGCTACAAACAGTCTGATAGCACGGAATTACAATGGTCTACGAACATCTTATATAATCATTGATGCACACTTCCTGAATATGTTTGAATGCCCCAGAAATGACCACTGCTCCATTTGTGCAGCCCAAGTGACTAATGAATTATACAAATGTCAAATCCATTATTTTGGTTCAAATTAGCACATATCAGGGACGTACTCAGAGGTCAATGTCTGTAGAATTCAAGGTATTATTCTATTTGTGATATAACACTTTTCTATATATCTATTGGGCTGACAGCCGCAGGCTATTTATCATGAGTGACTGAGAGAAAATGCATTTTACTCAAAATCTTTTGAAATTGTGATAAAAAGTAATGGAAATGGTGGACAGTCTCGAGAGATAGACAAGACAAAGAATCTAAAACTTATCACTACATACTAACCACAATTGTAAAAAATTGCTCTTCCACCTGCTCACTTTGTGACGCCATTTTGACATACACAGTCCTCTCACAAGTTGGCTCGGTCCTGCATTTCCATTTGACTTTGGCAGTTCCCATTCTCCTTAGTCAAATTGGGAATTACCCAGACGAAGAATTTTTGTCTCTTCCCATTTGCTAGACCTTCAAAAAGGAAAACTAAGGATGGATTTCTGGATTGTGTAGAAAGTAAAGTTCTCAATTTTTGTGTTTGTCACATTTGTACAATGTACACCCATCATATAATGTGGGTTTTTTTTTTTTTAGGATTTTGTTAATATTGGAAGACTCCCCTCCCAAACAAAAATACCTGATCTAACCAACTATATCCCCTCCCTCCCAATGCTGCAGAAAAGCAAACAAACTTATTCCAAATTGCCAAGACTTTGGGTTCAAGACTGTCAGATGGAGAAATGACACCTGTAAGCCAGTCACCGTATTCCCACAGTCCCATTTGAGCCAAAAACCAACCCAACAAAACCATTAATGCCTGACGCACTACCCAAAATTCCCCTTAAGCCTTCTCTCTGGAAAACCTGGTCCAAGTTCAATTTCACATATCACTCATCACCCCCAGAAGTTCATCTACAGACCACACGCTACAGTTAGATAAATAGCCCTTGAGCCCAAAGAATTTTGAGAATGTCAGAGTTACCTCAGAGCTTTATCGGACATCATGGCTCCTGCCTTTTGTTGCCAAACCTTGTCAGAAACCTCGGTGCTACACTATTATGTACAACACTTATTAAAATTTACATCTTCATTGTGATCGCTGTTTTGTTCCTGCAATACCCTGACATACCACTGGGACAAAACTGCAATTAAGTTTCCTCATAATTTCCCACACCACACACTTTTTTCAGAAAATTACATGTCTATTAATAAAACTCGGTCTTTATTGCAAGACAATCCAGACAGAATATAATTGTTGTCTACTAGCCATGAACCATCTGTATCCAGGTAATTTTAAACAGTTAAAGTTTATTATAATCAGGGACA
>JAMKCH010002796.1:0-36092 GCA_023653785.1 Ophioderma brevispina
GCAATAGAACAAAAAGTTACGATTCAGACATCTTCTGATCTTGACACCCTTTCCCTAATGGAAGTTATGATCATCACAACTGAAATCGGTGTATCATTGCCGATTGGAAAATGACTTTTCATGGTAACTTTGCTTTGACACTTACCTAGTGCTTTCTGTATAATATGGAATATAAACACCACATAATTACTAACCTATAATTAAAAGGTACCACAACTGCAAATGTTACTGCAAAGAGAAAAAGAACGAAGAGAGAAAGGTACTACTCACTTTAATGAACACGAACATCTGAAATATTTTTGTCCCTGAAATACTCAGATATAATTAAATTATAGTCCTACATTTTTAGAATTCTTGGAAGTACAGACATTTAAATTTATTTTGTGATTAAGTTTTACTTTTATCTGGGGGAGTTGGTTTAGTGTTCTCAAGGAGAAAAAAAATAATACCCCTCTAGTTTTTAACAAAATTTAGATTTACAACAAAATGAAACATCATTAAAAATAAGCTTTCATACAGCAGTGGCGGATCCAGGGGGTCAATTGCCGGGGGGTGGGGGATGGGGGGGGGGGGGAAACCAAATTTAACATGGTTGAGAAGCATCCCGGATTGGAACACCGGGACGTTCCCAGACCATTTTCATTATGCGGGGGAGGGGGGTATGGTTGCCGCCACAATTTCAAATATTTGCTGGCTCGCTGGGTACATAGGTGTACCCGGCGAGCGCAGCGAGCCAGAAATTTTTTTTCTGGCAACACTATTTTCCACCCACTGTTTCAAAAATCTGAAAGGGGTGGGGGAAATACATTACAATTACATTATTAACAATTTGTGCTGCAGTCAACATTTTGCCGTCGGAGTTCTGTAAATGGGACTGAACTCCTACACCCCCCTCTAGGAACGGGCCCGCCACGACAGCCCCCCCCCCCGCCATAAAAGCGTGGAACCCCATAATTGTCCCGTTTAGAAGACATCCTCTTTCACGTACAAGTTGGGTAGAAATTGTCAAAAAATATGTTGTCTTTATGTGACAACTCTGCCTGAAAAATGGGGTCTTAACAGCCTTACATACGCGTCACTTCCAACATAAGACTAACACCCCCGGGGCTATTCCGCAATTTTTGTTTTTAAATTTGTAGATCCTTCTGAAAAGTGTTATCACACAGAAACTGAAAAGTATTTTAGTGAAATGTGCGCCATTTAGCGACTTTTGTAAATTTTCCAAATTTCCAATTGCAGGAATGACGCTGGAAGTTATTTTCAAGAGGATTGACACCATTTCACTGTCAAAATACTAATTTTCTGTAAATGTATGTTAATCACTGTTTGTTCTTTCTTTTTAAATTTAAAAATTTTCCTTTTTCTTTCTTTCCCTCATAGTTTTTTCTATTTCGATTTCTTTTGGCCATGGCACCCCTGGATACGCCACGGTTTTACCAACTTTTTATTTGCCATTTTGCTTGCTTTTTCTTTCTAGTTTCTTTTCTCTTTCATTTGACTCTTTCTGCCTTTTTCTTTTTATATTGCTTTTGTTTCCCCTTCTCCCCCTTCCTCACCTCTCTCTTCGCCTTTCTTTTTTTTCTCCTTTCGATCCCCCCTCCGCCCCCCGGATCCGCCAGTGTACAGTATTATGACTCAAAAGAGTTCAAATATTTAATGTCCCCCACACTTTAAAATTCTACAGGAAATCATTTTTTATGTAAGGCCTTACACTAAAGAAATACCCTAACCCCGAGGAATAAAAATAAAATAATCTGTTACATGTAGAACTCAATGGGGGGTACCTCTGAAACTCTTGCCATATTGAGTAATATTGTAGACTCATCTCCTTTAGAGAGGAACCAATATCACACCAACTTCCAGAAGCCAATTGCAACTTTTTCTCTTTCAAGTGGGGAAAGTACTTATTCTATTCTATATCCACTGCTGTCTGAAAGTTTTCATTTACGAAGTATTAAGAAGCAGCGGAGGGGCTAATATTTGACTAAGGCCATTTCTGTCCTATGGTGGGTACAATCAATGATGACAACTGTAACGCTTTTGTTACCTATCTATTATTAATACTATTTTGTTAGTGGTCTGCGGTGTGTTCTGTCTGACCGCGTCTATTTTTCTCTGAGACCCTTGGTTCCGCACCTTCCTGAATCTTGTTGGTGCGTGCCCCTTGACCATCCGACGACCGAGTTTGTATTGGTTAGTGGATTGAAAAAGTGGGAAATAAATGGACAAGTGGTTCTAGATGCCAAGATAAGAGGAGGAAATACGAAAGCAAGACAGGGAAGGTTGGGTCGTACAATGGAAGGTGGGGGATCTCAAAGGCTCATGGATCATTCAATGTCAAAGGAGGTCAAATGGTGTAAACGTTGGTGTATGGAACATTAACTTGGAGGTGGGGTCCAATTGTTGAATGCCGAAAAGTCACGGGGGTCATTCAGCCAGGTGTCACGAAACACAGGGCGTCCTAATTTTTGCATAATGGTCGATATCCAATGACCTTTTGACACTTGCCCAAATGGTATGGAATGTTAGTATAATTTAATAATAATCTAAAACAAGTCAAAAGGAGCTACAAAATTTAACCCTTCACCTACTTTTGAAAGCGGACGCCGATATCTTCAGATGGCTTTGAAGGATTACTTTATTTTTGGCTGTATTCCCACCTCCTTTATCTGTATCATTTGTAGCACTATAACAAACAAGATATTATTAACATGTGGCTGTTAGAGACATGAAACATATTCCGCAATTGCAAATCCTATTTTAGCTTATCATGATTATTCACCTACACACATCCCGCTTCTTATTTGTGTTGGTAGCCTATGCCGCAGCTACTCCGTGTCCACCACAACAACTACTGCAGTGTGTACAATGCGCAATCTGCAATGCAGTAGCTGTGGGATATAGCTTCCTAAGTACATCGGTTATTAGGTCTACAGTACTCTCCCTAGTGGCTACCCTGCAGTTGCCCAGTAGGTGAAGAGAAGGTGAACATGGTGTGGACAGTACCATGGTACTCACTAATACACTGAGGGAGTGTAAGATTCAATCTCAAGAAAATTACGGTCAAAGTGAGTAAGGACTACTGATAAATATACCTTCATTAGAACTGTACTAAACTACAATTCAATTACACATTTTGTAGATGCATAAACAGAATACCAGACACTCTATAGTACAATGAATCCTTATTCCTCAAAATCACTATAATTAATGATTCCCACATTGGCATCAACAAAATCTTTACTGAATGAAAAATATTTGTCCATGGAAGGGGCCTCCAAAAATACAAGCAAGTCAAAAGTTTTGTTTGTTTAGTTAGAAAATCAAAAACCACAACTCAGTTAGCACTTATCTTTGCCAATTTATTCCACTGAAAATGCTAATAAATACAACAAAAATTGCTCCCTTGCAAGAACAAACAGTGTTAGACTATGGAATAGTCTAGCAAGGACCTTGGTAAGGTCTGGTAAAAGTGGTGTACAGATCAGTGTGAAATTAACCATTTTGAAAAGAGCAACTGTTTCAAACTATGGTCAATTAGATAGATACATATAGCAAGGACCCACAATCAATGATTCTTTCTTCTATGTAGAATGATACCAATACTTACACACATGTAATAGTAGTCCGTTGTGGTGACATGCCATATTCCTATTTCGACACTGCTCACAGCCATCTATTTCACATGGTCCCCTGTTGTATTGGACTCAACCTTCACATCTGTGGCTTTAGTTACCTGCACAAAACAAGTATTAGAGTCTGCAAAATCATTCACAACTTCTTGTTCAAAGTTACTTTGCTAATAAGAATGGGTGTCATACAGTTAATTGGAAACACTAATTTTATCCAAAAAAGGGCGGAGATGTGAACAGTTGCATAATTTGGCATGGAGTTATATAGTAAACTGGAGTGAAAACTCACTGGGAACCTATTGTACACAGCGCGTTTCGAGTGTGAACGGGCGCCTTATTGTACGGGAAACTAACTCAAGTGGTTTGTGAAGTGATTCGAGCGATCGGTTTCTACCTCACCTCGAAATCGCTGCCCGAAATGTTAACAGATCCCGACACACACAAGCAATTATTTTTAGCAATGAAGAGAATGTGCATATGTTTTTAACGTAATTAAGATCAACGAAGAGCACTGCGTGATAATCTGATGAAATTTATGAGCACCCATTGGCACGCTCTGTAGGTGAAATGCGTAACTTGCAGATTTTTCGAGCACCTCTCGACATAGTCGGAATATACAGCACGACTGCGCTCAAGCCAGGCCCAGGGTTAAAAATGTGAGCGATGATCCCAGGCTTGAAAATTGTTGTTTACTTTTCAGCTCATAGTCATGACCAATTTATCACCATCGTCCACTTTTTTATCGTTAAGTTGGCAATATCTGGTAAGATTTTAAACAATTATCGTAATAGGCCTAAATGTTCGGTTGAATCAAAATTCACACGACGGCAGCCGGGTTCTCAATGCGTGTTCGGATCGCCATGCTGTCTCTGGTGTGTTTTTTTGTTCCATTTTACCAAATCACAATAAATACGAAAATGACATGTTGCACATATTATACCAACGTTATCAGTATTTCGATGCCAATCTAGGTTTGTAATTTTTTAAAAGGATTTAAAAAATAATTTGACTTATTTACTGTTTATTATTTTGGTTTACTTCTAATTAACATATAAATGAAGAATGTGGTTGGACCAGTCCATTTGATACATGGGTGACACGTAGTAAATACTCAGTCAGAAAATTTTAAAAAAAGAATTCAAAGGTTGTAAAATCGTTTTTTATCTCATATTTACTCAAACAAACAATTGTGACACAGTAGATAAAAATATGTTAACACCTGCAATGAGATGCATGTATTGTGGGTTTTAGCAAGCCTTACCCCGTAGGGGCAGATCCTTCAACCAGGCTGCTTTCAGAATATGGTGATTTCCATGAAATTTACCAGCAGATTGTTCAGCCAGGTTTTGTGATCACATGGGGATTTACTTGATTTTACTCTATTTAGCGGCAGATTTTAACCAAAATTAAGCACGGTTTAAAAAGCATAGCTCATTTTATTTACAGGGAAAATCAGTATTAATTTTAGTCTGGCCTAAATTCTTTCTAACGAAATTATGAAGTTGCGGGGTCAATAGGAATAGGTTGTGTAACACTATGAACAGCAGTTTGTTTACATTTTCGCTGGTTTTTATTTTAAAACATTTTCAAGTTTCTCGCTCCCAAAAAACATGCATTTTATGCAGATCCCGCGTTTTCGTATTGCCACCAAATGAATTACAAATCCATATGCCGGCGTACATCTCCGTGCATATATTTTGGTGGGAAACTCAGTAAACAAAATCGCCATATCTCAGCTGCCCGGCATTGCTCGGAAGTAAATGACACAACAATCTAGAGGGTAAACATCCGTCTTTTATTTTAATACACAAACTATAATGCAACAAAGGGCATTTATTAATTAAGTGGCTTATATTAATGCGATACACAAAAAGGTACCAAGAAAATTCGCAAAAAACGTAGCTAGCGGTTGGTTTAAGGACTAGAATAGAAAATCACACGGGCCGAGTCTGGTATCTTGAAAGCTGCCGAAGTTGAGCAGTAAGTCACGCCAAGTGGTATTTTCCATGTACAGTGTTACAGGACAGGCTAATACAGGTTGAGAAGGTTGCTGGAGACATACGGACAAGTTCCTGGTTTCAAAGGCGGTCAAGGAAGGTCACTCCGTACTAGCTCATTACCATATAACTCCAAGCCACTTGATGCGATATTAAGCCGAAAACGCGCTGTGGTTGAAAGGTGCCCGACATGACGACAGGTAATAGGTGTGAAGTGTGTTAGCTTTTGACTACTGAAAGGATACACTTGAGAATATTGATGGCCACTTTGAAGTTTCTACTCCAGTGTACTATAATAACTCCAGATTTAGGGAAGCAGCAAACAAGACATGTACTGCCTTGTACCTATGTCCAGGAATGCTATTGGGGCCTGGGGTGGAAGATTTATAATTGATACATTTGTCTCCCCACAAGGATAGAAGTCACTGGTGTATGGTTGATGAAAGATTGACAAGCTATACATCCTTTTAAGGATTTTGTAAACAAATTTATCTAGTCATTCGCATGGCTTAATTGATCTAGTGGTACCTAATAATAAAAGAATATAGATGACTTTGACCTAATTTTGTCTGTCACTTTTTTACATCTGTTATTAGTAGAAGTTTTATGAGAATTAATGTTGGGTCCTTTGGATCAATTCCGTGACCGTGGACCGCAGAGCATCATTTCTCATGGATTTGCCTTCTTTGAAGGTATGAACAAATTTACGGGGTGTCCCTCGTTAAAATGTGGGCGGAATCCGGGAGGGGGAAAAATTCATAATCCGGGGTCAAAAATGAAAAATGCTGTACAAGGTAACCAAAGTGTTCGTCTTGTTTTCAAGGATTAACAAAAAGTATAGTTTTTACTACTTACAACTTAGGTTATGGAGATATAACAACAAAACACACAAAAATCGTCAAGGTCAAAGGTCATCATGAGGTTAATATTGGCACCGTCTAACATATTTTTAACATCGGATATCAATAGAGGTCAATGGGGTGACTTGTTGTCATTTATCTCGTAAACAATACAAATGAAGTGGGCACTACTTGTTATGTTTGCAATCCCTGTGGAAGGTTAACATGTGAGACCATTTTTTAAGAAATCGGTGCAATATTAAGATTTAACCTTTGGTGATGACCTTTGATGAATTTTGCCTTATACCCCCCGGTAACCATACCTTGTCGGTAGTACAAACTATAACCTTTTTTTATCCTTGTAACAAGAAGAACACTTTGTTCCTTTTTAAAACAAATCCCAAGGATTTTGAGACTAATTCTCACCGTTTGTATACATTTGCCGCCATTTTTACAATAGCCATCGCACTGTAATTGAATTTCACATCTGTCCCCTATAAACGCTTCCTTGCACTGACACTTCCGTTTATTAGTAGCGTCCACACTACAGCTGCCTCGCATTGTCGCAAAAGTTGTCACAAAAATATTCATCCATTCTCCTCTGTCCACCAAATATCACACCTATGGTGAAAAAAACAAAAACTGAAATCATAACATAGAACATAGGTACAAAGTTTTCGTGCATTGTTTGGTGTGCAGTTGATGTGTATTAATCATCCTCAAGGTGCTGGGAGAGATATATTGAAATCTTGACATTTACACACATTTATTTAATTTTTAATTTGCACTCAATGATTGACTATTCCTAGAAATAAACAAAAAAAAACTGCACGTAAACTTGCATCATCCCCTCGGCAAGATGGCAGTCTGGAACATACCTCAGAATGACCTTGACCTGGCCTATACTTTTGACATCATCCACATATGAAAGGACCCCTACTGCACCTTAATAACCCAAGTCTGGTTTGAAATTAGACTTAAACTTTTTCGAAGGAGACGTAAAAAACATACGGACATGCGCGCTAGTCGCAAAATCCCCCTATGCTTTTCAAGCCGTGGGATAAAAATACATATAATACACAGAAGTCATTAATTGGGGGGGGGGGGTTTTTTTTTAAGGTTTAAGCACACCTCATGATTTGGTCTTTTTTGGCAGTAATTTTTTGAATCCCAATGTTCAAAATTCCTAATATATGAACAATCATGACTCAATCAATAAAGGTGACAGAACGGTCAAACATCTTGCTGGCAAAGGGGATCAACCTAAGATTTAAAAAAATTTTACATCCTCTGCTTGCACTCTTTTGTAAATGGCAGCTCATCTCGTACAATTACAGAGTTTTATTTTGTGCTCTGTACATTAAAATTAGTTAAGTATGTCTACAGATTTAGGGCAAACCCAACTAGGATGAAATAGTACCGCAGCCTTTTAGGTTTTTTCAATGGTGCAAAAAAAAGACCACCCTGCCAAGAAAAGGCTCCTGCTGCCTTGCAGAGTGCAAAGTGAAAGACAAAGGCTAAATAAGGGACCTTACCCAAAAGAACATGTGCTGGAGACCTGGGGGACCCCAGCTACATTTAGCTAACTGACCAGATGAATTGTTCACAATGTACACCAGCATTAAAAGCCTTGTTCCTCCGTGATAAATTGGATCCCTGCCAATACGGATGATGGGTTTGTCTTAAAGCCTACTGGATGATCCAACCCTGTATCGACAATAAAATGCATGGACAACTTTTTTAGATTAAAGCTACTTTTAATTATCTATGAACATAAAAGGCACATACCTATACTTTTATTACCACCAAATAGGGCGGGAGTTATTCGGGTTTTTTTTCGTTTAAGCGTAAAAGTCCCCCAACTATACTCAAGCGTTTGCAGAGAATCATTGCGCTATGCAAAATATCATGTTGCATACTCTTGCGTTGTCTTGTGTCTATATTGTTTCATATCAGTTCGCACCGTAAGCCCCCCGCCTATTTGGTGATAAATGAAGTATAGATTGACGATACCCACTAAGGGCTTGTAATATTAAACCTCCTGTGGCATGCCATATCCACACACACACACAACACACAAATAAGGATTCCAATTCTAACATCCCGTTTCACTTACTGCACTTCAGAGAACCATTTTTATCGACACTGCATTGGCTGTTGCCCTTACAATACTGTCACCAGACGGTTTGTATCGCATTGTGATCCCTTATACTGTGGTGTGCAGGTGCAAGTTGGGTTGGTTGTCTATAACATGGCAAGTGCCCCGCCGTTGTTACAGTGATCTTGGCATATGTTTTGACCACATTTAAGGCCAACAATCCTGGTGGGCACCTTAAAATAAAAAATAAAATGCTGTCAGAAAGCGCTTGCTCATGTGTTAATCATAGCGAGGGCACTCAGGCATTTTGGGTAGGCATGTGCCACCCAGATGTTAAAAAATATGACACATGAATAAATGTCCTTACAAGCACTTGAAACTTGTTGTCTTATGTGTCATTGCAAATTTAGTTGGTATTTTGTTGGTCGGTGTGACGTCACAAATTGGAATACAGGCATGATTGGTCAACTACGGCTGTTACAAATTACTCCCGGGTGTGAAAGATTACCTTTGGGGTGAATGATGAAGTCAACAAAAATCACGCTTTGCGGCAAAATTACTCACTGAAATGACTTCTTTGCACATAAATATCATCAACAATGATATCCTGCAGCTATAACTCAAGAAAATATCTTTAGATCAGATTAAAAAATGATAAAATACAAGAAAACTATCCATAATAAGTTTCACGCCAGTTGCAGGGAGTGTGTGTGCCAAATTCAACAACCGCGACCGAAGGCTCTTTTATTCATGTGTCGTACATAACTTGTACATGTTGGAAATGACCCCCCCCCCAAATTGTGGAATGACCCTTTAGAGCTTGCTTAAGAGTACATGTTATCAACCTGCCCTTTCCAAATAAAATCATCTCAATAATGGCACCAAGCAGTTCAACATCAAGTCAGGGATTGGAAATATGCAAGCCAACATCAGTGACTTCCTTTATGGTAAAATATTCTTAAATGGCTTGACACTTAGTATTGCAGCTTGATTTCTTTGGCCAATTTATACAATGCTGTAAGCTTCAAATAACTCATTTTTTGCCAAAAATATCTGACATAACCATATTACAAACAAAAAAAATATTTTAGGGAATTTCATAGTGGATAACTTACATGCACTTGGCTTGATTCGTGCCACTTGGCCGACATGTTCCTCCATTTTCACAAAAGTAATTATCGCACACACTAACCACTGAAACAAAACAGGAACAAATTCATATTAACATATACAGTGAGTGTTAACGCATGGGTCACCCGACGTTACGGTTTACGAATGGGGACATACTTCGGTGATCATAGCACTTACTTGCTATTTTTCAGTTTTAGGGGATGTCCGTGTCTGGCCTTTTGTTCATCTCCACCATGTTGTATTGTTTGTTCCTTTTAACTCTGTATATATTTTTGCATGGAAAAAAAGATTATGGGTCCATTCTCCGATAAAGTGTTCAAAAAGTCGTTTTTAGTGTCGCTCACAGTCATGCACAGTTTAAAGCTTGTTTTTTGCCTTTTAGAATGAATGTTTATGAATATAAATTATACTTAGGAGTTATGTTTTCAAAATGATCCGGACTAGATGTTGTAACCGGATGAGAAAGTATCAAGCAATAAGGCTAAAGATGCATAATTCTTGCTTTTTGCCATGTCGCCAGCCCAAATCCGTTCTTTAAAATGTGTCCCTGCTCGTTACACAAGAGCGCATATCACAGATTGCATTGCATTTTTATCAGCCTCTATTATGCACTAATTGTTAAGTTTAAAACATGATAATATTGGATTATTAAAGTTTCGCAAGAGTTCTCTGAGAGCATGTCGCCAATATTGCAGACAGATACGTTACGATAATTCGAATGGATACAAAATTGCTAAAAATAACTGAATATATACCTATGTTCCAATATGTGATAAATCGAGAAGATGTCAATGTTATATTATACATGTTTTGCATGAAGATCTGGTTTCAACGTAACAATTTCCAGCCCTTGTAATGAAAGAAATCCTCCTGTTACGTTCATACCGCGACAGATACGTTACCTCCCTCCTGCTACGCTCTTGCAATATGGTGTGATACATAGTCGAATATCACACCATGCTTTAGTATGAAGGTAATACCTGATAACGTATAGAGACTAAGTCGGTGAAGCACATACTTTCATCAAGAACAGCACGACTAAGAAAAAGGCCCGACAGATACGTTACGACAGATACGTTACTTAAGTGTTAACGTTAGGCAATATACTAAAAATCGGATATATTTTTAAGATCACCCATGCATTGTTCCGTGTTCTGAGAATATTAAAGTTTACTATTTTCAATGATTTTCAGGAATTCCTTAATGTTGATATTTCGTCATTTTGGAGACCAAACTTGAACACTTTAACGGAGAATGGCCCTATGATTACTTGATTACTTGCAAAAGAATGAGTGTTTTATAGATTTTACCAAATGGAGTCAAAGGTCACACACAGGGTCATTAGAGATCAACCTGTGTACACCCCATACAAAATTAATTAGTCAATGCATGTATGGCATCACTCAGACCTGTATACTGGATTTATTTTATGCAGTGCGGATATTTGCAAAAGGAGACCTTTTTGGGGAAAATGTGTGCTTGTGCAGAGTTTTGTGCAGAACACCTTATCACTGAAAGGGTGTGGACCTTTGCCTGCCCCCCCACCCCTTTTAATTTGGGGGTGCAAATATTTTAGTCAGCGAAGGTGAAAGGCACGTGACAAGAAGGGATGATGAGCATGTTTTAAGAAGGACCCTTGAGTTCGGAGTGGGCGGTTCGAGGAAGGTGTGGTTGAGGATGAAGGATGCACTGAAGTGGAGGGAGGGGGTAAGGGTGATTGCTGCAAGTGTGAGGTAAATCTGGCCACCCCTATTCATGGGGACAAAACTGGGATTTAAAACTTGGGATTTGCATTTTACTGCTAACCGAGGTAATTCTAGTCCAAGCATCTAACTTGCACATGTAACTTGTTGAATCAAATGGGCCAATATCGATCAAAAGCTAGCCTCAGGTGAGTTTACTGAAATAAACCTATGGACAGTTTAACTACAACAATAAAACAGGGAGCTTACCATGGCAATTACCATTGGGTTCTTCGACAGTGTCATCAGGACACACACAAATAGACCTATCTCCCCGTCGCAGACACATTTGGGTTGGGTTACATGGATTAGAATGGCAAGGGTTGTCAATATCTATCATTGAGAGAAAAGAAAACAGTGGAGTGTTTAACAAATAGAGATATTTACTCAGAATTTATACTTTCCTTTCAGTCACCCTTTCACCCTGTATTACCTCTTCAGTTTTGTACGTGGATATAATGAGTGCTTCTAATAGCAAAACCTTGCAGGTCATAGTTCAAAGAACATGGCTGAAGGTTGACCTTTGAACTCATGCTAATTTGTTGCTGATTATCCAGTTGCACTGCAGATTGTTTTTAGGTTTCCATGTCGTCCCTTTTAATTGAAGCAGTTAGGATTCACAATTATGTGTGTGGAATGTATGTATTAACCTGGCATTCATGCATTAAAAATAAGAGGGCCTCTCTGGCAACTTTTCTAATGCACTTTCATTCTATTTTGACCTACGATAATATACCACTGGTATGCTGGATATACTGGACTTACTCTTTTCTTGTTTTAGCTGTTGCACCGCCAATATTCCACTGGCATGCGTTAATCCATTTGGCACAATGTAACGTAAGGCTCCTCGAGGAGTGTCAACTAAACCAAATTTATTCACACGGAACACTTTGTTGGTGCTGTATGTTGTGCCATAAATCCAGTCCTCAAACACATCAATGGAGTATGGTGCATCGTCAGTTTCATCTGAAAAATTGTACCAAAATAGATGTTAGCGCATCTGCCTGTATTAATATTTGTCAAAGAAAGAGTCTTTTATCAAATTATTCCATGTAGTCTAGGAGTATGACCTGTTTCAATAATTTACTATATTCAAACTGTGTCTCATGTACGGTAACCTGTTAAATCCCTCAAAAAAAAACCTCACTCTTCTACATTACACCTATGACTCAAGTTTGAACTTCAACTTTTCAATGCAGGTCAATTTCACAATTTTAGCCTATTTTTCAACTTGATCTTACATGACCTTTAACCTTGGCACATGACTTGACCTTGGCACATGACCTTTGACCTTATCAACATATGAGGGATGCCATGGTGCACCTATGACGCAAGTTTGGTTCCAATTGCACTTCAACTTTTCCACTGAGGTCAATTTAAAAAAAAACTTCATTTAGTGAGACACACACACACATATATATACACGCTAGGGTGGGACGAAAAATGTTTTTTTTCTCGATCCACTTGGAACTCCTGGAGAAATTTCCTTGGGCATATGTTATTGTAAACCTCAAGTATTAGTAAGATCGGAGCATATTTCACCCAGGCAGTATATCCCAAATAGGAATCATAATAGGATTAGGATCCAGTACTACTCCCACTTTGTATCTCTTTTTGTATTTTCATTGATATCCCCAGATAGGGCTCATAATTAGGATCCAGTATCTCTTTTAGTATTTTGTTTTATTCCAAAATTTTGTGGCATATTTTTCTGGAATGAGGAGTAATAGAAAACAATGCAACATGGGATTAATTTAAAGACACTATCGGTGAATCACCCGAAAGAGGCAAAATATTTGAAACTGAATTGCAGGAATAGCTTAAAAGTGAAGGATAAGTCTCTAGGATTCTCATAAGTTATTTTTTGCAACTGAAACATTGTCAGAAAAGGAAGAAAAGAGCAGGGTTGCTAGATATGAATCGCCATTCAGTTACGTGTTGTAGAAAGTGTCCGTTCGGACAGCAATTACTAAAACATCAGATTTTGTCCTTATTAGGTTGAATCACTTGCAGGGTGTATTAGGAAACACATTCTCATTACAGACATGCAAAAACCTGATTTTTGATGATTTTCTTTTTCAATTTTCTGATTTAGCAAATCACTGATAGTGCCTTTAAAGCATCCTCATTATTACTAATTTTGATTTCATACTTCTTTTGAAGTTGTAAATAAGCTGCTCATCGCCGCCATCTTTATTATAGCATTTGATAACCCGGAGTTTTGGATCAGCCACATAGAGTCTATCTGTAGTGTAGTCAACGCCAGACCAGTTGGGTAGTGTAATGTCGGCAAGATGTTCTCGCTTTTGAATGTACCGTCAAGGCTCGCCCTGCTCACATAGCCAGTTCCCAAGTCACTCCAATAAATACGACTATGATGAAACAAAAGACGACATGGTTTAGACGAAAAGTTCAGTTATTAGTCAAACATTATCTTGCAGCTATTGTTGGTATTATCAACTGGCTGTAAAAATTAATTTCTCTAAATCAAGAAGTAAGAATACCAAATAGATACTCATCTATGTGACATGCATTGGTGTTCCCTTTTTAAAAAAAAAATCTAAATCTAAGTCTTCTAAATATTTCATGGACATTTTAACATTTGATCTAATACCAGTCTGACCAGTAGGAACAAGACAACTTTGTATTTCCTAGGATTCTATTACACAACATAAGAAATCCACATTCACTGCAAATTTACATCCTCCTGATTTAAGGATGAATGTATGGCTACTGTATATTCTACATGCACTTGTAAATCACCTCTTATTAAGGTAGGTCTTACAGAGAAATAGTTATTAGAAAAATTTATCTGCAAAATCTAAGGTTGGAATTGTCTAAATTCAATTTCCCCTTACATGACACCGTATTTATTGGCAAGGGAGTTGTAGTCCCTTCAAGGAAGAATTATGAAAACGGGTATTTCAGTATTTCTAGAAATTCTCCTAAAATGGAATGGTACCAATATTGTTGCTACCACCTGTTCTTTGTTTCTCATGACACACAAAAAAAATATTTTAAAAATGTAAGGCTGTTTGATATTTCACTAACCATAAAAAAAGCAATTCCCAAACTTACAACTCATCAATTACCTCCATTTTGGTCCAATTTCTATACTGCCAAAATCTGACCCTGTACAATTGTACAGTCTATCATAATTTGAAAATGTATTAGGTGAAATATCTCTACAATATGCCTTTTTTGGGGAAAAAATTGGTATGGTTGTTTCTTTCATCAATACCAACATTTCACTACAATTTCAACAAGATCTGGGCATGGCGCCATAGCGGATGATCCAACCTCAAGTACATTCTTTTATGCCCTGAAGGCAGAATACAAAGTTGTAACTAACCTCAATTGTGGATGCACTATGATATCAAAAGGTATTTGCAGACCACTGACCACAGTCCGACTGCTATTGCCAGTTATTGTAGCCACCTTGACGCTCTGGTTTTCGGTGTAATAGATCTGACCAGTCGGCCAATCTATAGCTATTCCTCTAGGTTCAGTTAGACCAGATATCTGCAGGCAGAGAAGGTAACAAGATACTTGTCTATTGGTAAAGTTCCTCAACTGAATAGTCCAATATTTTATGATTTGAACTCCCTAAAAAAATAGGGACAGCGGTCCCAAATAGGTTGTCCGATTATGTGGTCATGGAATAAGAGAGAAATGTAATGACCCTAAGTGACCCCTGAATGACCTTTGACCTTCCCATCTGTTGCCCCACATAAGCATACCAAGTATGTACTTGATCCATCACTGCACTAAAAAGCTACAGTAAGTTGAAGAGTCAACCAAAAGGTGTATACTAGAGCAATATGACCCTAAGTGACCCCTGAATGACCTTTGACCTCCTCATATGTTACCCCACATTATGACATAAGACCCCTTGTCTCAATGTATAAGCATACCAAGTATGAACTTGATCCATCACTACAATAAAATGTTATAGTAAGTTGAAAAATACTGCAAGTAAACTTGCGTCATCCCCCTGGCAAGATGGCAGTTTGGAACGTGACCTCAGATGACCTTTGTCCATGACCTTTGACATCATCCACATATGAAGGAACCCCTATTGCACCTTAACCCCAAGTCTGGTTTAAATCGGACTTAAACTTTTCAAAGGAGACGCAAAAAACCGAAAACCTAACCCAAACCTAACCAAACTGGAACACACACATACATACGTACATTCGCACCCTCGCAATATCCCCCTCTGCTTTTCAAGCCAGGGGGATAAAAAAGGTGTATACTAAATGTTTGACACATAGACAGACACACAGATAAGACAAAACATGCGAATCATAACGACATAAGGTCTTTCCAATTGCATTGGACAACCTAAAAATAAAAGAAACAAAAAAAAAAAATTCATAGGACTACCTTTGAAGTACCTGTGGAGTAGCCACAGAGTAACCAACCACATAGGTACATCGCCGGCAGCAAAAGTGGGGGTAATCATCCACCTTGGTATACACACTGAGAGTACCTTAAAGGGCATCCTTACTCGAAATGAATAAAGAACAAATAGTTAGAGTACATATTTATAAACGTACCATGTTAACTTCAGCATCGTAGGGTTCCAATGAAGAAGAAAATCATAATTTACTATCGAAATTGTCTGTATTGTACTTTGTTAGAAGGACTGATCCATATTGGTTCTTAGCAGCTTATATTATGTTCAAATTATTCGTGTATAGTCTGTCGCGGAGGTTCGCAGTAAACACGATAATTGTGATGGAGGTTACACAAGCACAACGGAAATAGTTTCATATTAGTTTAACAGAAATTTATCGTTAATTTGAAACTATATCTTACAATAGGCCTCAAATGACCTTCGACCTTGATGTGTGATGTTTGACCTTGATGTGTGACGTTTGACCTTGATGTGTGACGTTTGACCTTGATGTGTGACCTTAGACCTTGATGTGTGACCTTAGACCTTGATGTGTGACCTTAGACCTTGATGTGTGACCTTTGACCTTGATGTGTGACCTTTGACCTTGATGTGTGACCTTTGACCTTGATGTGTGACCTTTGACCTTGATGTGTGACCTTTGACCTTGATATGTGACCTTTGACCTTGATATGTGACCTTTGACCTTGATATGTGACCTTTGACCTTGATATGTGACCTTTGACCTTGATGTGTGACCTTTGACCTTGTGTGACCTTTGATGTCATAAACAAATTAGAGTGTGTGTAATATCCATAAACCAAGTTTGATATAAAATTGGATCGATTAAGCCCAAATTAATTGGTCGAGCCATGAGTTACAAAAAATATGGGGCAAGACGCAAGGCGAGCCAATTATTTTAAAAATCATAGCGAGACCAATTAATATTGGCGTAACAGCATCCAATTTTATCATTATCATGTGTGGGATCCGATATTGGTTCACACACTTTGACTCCCCAAAACATGATAATGGTACAATTGAACAACCTTTCAATTCATGTCAATTGTAAATTTTCAACTTGACCTCAATGACCTTGACCGTGGTATGTGAACCTTGACCTCATCAACAAATGAGGGATCCCACATTGCGACTATGACTCAAGTTTTTTTAAATCCATTGAACTATGCAGATATTACAGTGGTGTCAAATGTTAACCTTTTGCACAACAACAGACTACAAAAAACAAACAGTGGACAAGTGATCTCTATGTGTCTCCCTGCCTTAGGCAGACGAAAGACAAAAACAGACAACATCACCAACAGACAACATCAAACAAAGACAAATAATACAACAACAGTGGACAAGGTAATCCCTATTTGTCTTCCTGCCTTAAGGCAGGCGGACACCAAAAACCAAACAAGGCGACTCGTATTTACGCGATGCGGTAAATATGTCCCCGCCGAATGTCGCGATCAATAAAGTGCCGATAATGCAACTACAACACCCACCACCTCCCAACACCCCACTCCCCCCCAACACACCGCAACACCCACCCCATCCCCACATTCTGCAACAAACCCCAACCCCACCCTCCTTAACAAACTAAACACCCCGCAATACCCCCACCCAATACCCCGTATCACGCCTCCCCTTCCCCAACACCCCAAACACTTCACCCCCCCAAGCCCTCTCCCCAAAACATGCAACACCCCACCCCCTCCCAACACCTCTGCAATACAACATCCCTCCCCTCGCCAACACCCAGTCACACCCATCCCTCCCCAACACCCCTACCCAACATCGACCCCTCCACATGGCATAGTAGTCTCGGGTAGCGAAGGAATTTGCCTATCGACGTACCGTTTCAGCGATACAGCAATTACGCATATTTAATTGGCTCATTGACATACTAAGGCGCATAATCACTAATTTCAAATTGCAAAAAAGATGTGCCCATGATAGGCTTTCATGCAGGCAGGAATTTTGGTATCCAATGTAAGTGTCAAAAAATATAGCAAATACGCTGATTTGTGCATATTAATTAGCTTAATTGCATAATCAATTTGCCCGAAATACACCCAAAAAAGCTAATCAGGTTGAGAAACTCTTCAGCCCACTCCTACAAGGTACATCATTATACGCCTTAAGAACTCCAGAAAACTTGTACACAGGCCTTGCAGGGAAAAATTTTCATAAATATGCACATTAGATACTTAATTAGCATATGTACACCCAAAATATAATCAGGTCGAGAACTCATTCAACCTGCTTCTTCCACCAAGTAATTCATTGTCGCCATTCGGAACTCCAGATAAATCGTAACAACGGGGTTAAATTTTTTATCACGGACGAAAGGACAAACGGACGGACCAAACCGACGGACGAACGGACGGACGAACGGACGGCGCTGCTCATTTTATAGCCCTGTCCAACTGGTTGGCGGGGACAAATAAAACAGCTCTTACCAAGACAAAAATCAGGGAGTCTCGTTTTCGTCGCGATGCATCCAGGTTGCGAGCGTAGATTTTGAATGCCATGGTATATGCCCAGAAACATTGCGTACCGATTGGCCGAGAGTAAACACATCACGGAATTCAACCGACACCTGAATCTCCAGTTTGCACTGACAGGAGAGCCCATAATGGGATCCACTTGGACTAGTTCTCCATCATCTCCAATAATAGGTAGGTACGTTCACCTAGGAAAGAGAAAGACGTTCACATAAAAACTTGTTTGCTGAAATGATATTAAAGATGAATAGAGTAAGGAATGTCTTTATTTCCACTGTCAAAAATGAAGGCATGACCAACAGGACTTAAATGCTATTGACTACATTTCCTTCTTTACCTCAAATTTAGAGGTAAGAAGGCGCATTTACTACTTGCCGAAAAAAATGGGGACAACCAATGCATACGCGCTGAGACTTTGATGTTGTCTAATACATAGCTCTGCAGAAGCGAGTGCCGCATTGGACAAGCACAATTCATCGCAAAGGCATTGATTGTCCCATTTTTCGAGCAAAAGTTAAATGGACAGTTATTAACCTAGTCATACACGACAGAAAACAAAAGACTTTGCCTAAGTAGGGAAAACAGTTTCAACATATAATTTGACCTTGAGAAATCAAAAAACAAATACCCACTGAGAAAATGAGACCTGTGCGATCGCACATTGCTTTTCTAAAGCACCTTACGCAGTATACGAGTGTAATGGACATTTGCAATCCCCACTTGAACTAATTTGATAATTTTTTTTTTTTTTAAAAATGTTCCTTTATTTGGCAATTGTTTTTTGTATATGCAGGGGATGCAGCCATCAATCTAGGAAGGAGGAGGCGTGATCGATTTGCTGTGGAATTATGCATAAATACGCAGAGTGTATGAATCACAGACAATCGGCTTGGAGAGATTGGTGTGTAGCACAGTAAAACCATGCACCCTGCTGAGCATGACACATTTACATGTACGTACAAGACAATGTATCTTGATGGATATGCAAAGCTGTGTCAAGGTTATGATACTACTACTGCACAGAGGTGAAATACAATAATCATCAATCAGCCAAATGGTTAGAGCAATCCCTAAGAAACTATTCAAACATTATTGAAACAAAACCCATATAGCAGTTACGATGAAATGAGCGAGATCGACTATATAGTTACAGAATGGAAGGTCAGATGATGACCCTGACCAAGTCATCGAGGTGTTGGTGTGCATCCAAGGGGATGCACGTAGACGGAATGTCACTCCAGAGCTGCGTGGAGGACTGGGTGTACTTCACTTGCACACATCCCTCCGATTCCAATTAGCTCTCCCGGGGTACTTTTTTTTTTTTGGACATTGCGTGATTGCTCTAAGTATCTGTGGTCACATATTTATTACGGCTTTATCAAATCCAATAGAAGAGTCAAAGCGCTATACGGAGATTTGCCAAAACAGTTAGATGTTTGTCTGCAGTACAGTTAGATAACATGGAATTGCAATTAATAATGACTTATTGCCACAAGATGCAGATATGTTACGAGAGACAGATGGTTTACCTGTAGCCCTTCGCCCGAAACGACACTTGGTAAAATCGTGGTGTAACGTGCACACTGGACGGATGCCCAGGTCTTTACTCGGGGATTCCGGCTGTAGCACTTATTCCAGAAGCTGTAGTCATCATTGAGCTACAAATCGTGGGAGCCGTATGTGTTGGTGCCACACCTGAGTGCATGCTCAAATACATTACACTCATTTACATCTGTAGAAGAAAAAATGCAATTATTATTATAAAAATAAAAAGCCAGTACTCAGGATTGCACCAGGCTCTTTCATTGGAAATAGATCCAGCCTTGTGGAAGGATTAGCTGGTCATCCATGACAGGAATGAGTTCAAATGAATTAGCCCATTGGGTTAACTCATTTGATATCCGCCTCCTCTCTCTAGATTTCAAATATCTCTTAAATATCAAGTTTTGTATACGATGTAGCCCAGTTATAACGAAATGCAGAAGACCATTTGGAACATGGTGACTGCATTTTGACTTTGTAAGTCCACTTGGAGGGTGAAGGCTAACGTAATAAGAATGCGACACAGTAGTAAGTAAAAGTAAAACCAAAGTTTTAAATCCGGTTTGTCCCCGTAAGCAGGGGTGGCCGGATTCACCTCACACTGGCAGCAACCGCCCTTTACTCACTTCTTCCACTTCACCCGATTCAAGATCTCCATCCTCAACCCAACCCTCTTACTCTTCTCATCCACTTGCTTCTTCCATGTCATTCTTGGGCATCCCCTCCTCCTCGAACCTCCCACCTCGAATCAAAGGCCCTTCTTAAGCCATGCTCGTCGTCCTTTCTCAACACATGCCCATACAAACGACACCTATTCGCCTTGGACAATGGTCCATCGCCTTTCCAAAACCAATAACATCTGCATCAAAGTCCTCAGTTTCATCTATCCATCAACTTCACCCCACACATCGCTTTATTATTGCTCTCTCTGTACTCCTCAAAATCCCCACTCCATTTTCCACTAAGAACACGTCTCGCTCCATACAGCCTCCTAGATCTCACAAACTCTTATACACCATTCTTTATTTCAAAGGATATCTTTTCCATGCCAAAAATTCCCACTCCCTAAACTTCACCCACCCATATTTCACTCGAGCTGTCACAGCCACCTCACGTCCACCACCCCACTAACCTTGTCCCCAAGGTATGTGAACTCCTTCACGGACTCCACCTCATCACACAATCTTTCCTCCTGTTCCACCATCCCTCCAGCTCCCTTCTCGCATCTTCCGCACACAAAATCTCTTGCCAAGCTTGGGGTCACTCTCTTCATCTTTGTGCATCTCCCATGGATCCATTTCCCACACCACACTGAGTTTGCTTTTACCCTCTTCCCACAAACGCCACATGGGTCTACCTTACTCACTACCACCTCCCTCTCCACCCTGCTCACCAGCACTTTTGTCTTCCCAAGGTTTACCTTAATACCCTTACTCTTAAAAGCCACCTTCCATTTCCAAAACTTCTCCCTCAGTCCATCCATTGTCTCGCTCATTAAAAGCAAGTCATCAGCATACAACATCTCACTCATCAAACATTCTTTTGCACTCTCCATCACTACATCAATCACAATTGCAAAAATCAATGGCGAAAGTACAGAACCTTGATGCACACCTACCTTCACTTCAAACTCCTCAGACAAATCAGACCCCACTCTAACTCTTGTCTTTGCTCCTTCATACAAACTCATCACTGCTCTAACCACTACTTCTGGTATCTCTCTCTTCCTCATCGCCCACTCCATCACTTTCCTCAGTACCCTATCAATGCCTTCCCTGGCATAAACCCATCTCATCCACTTCCACTATCTTCCGAATCCTATTCTCTAGAACCTCTCCACAATTTTCATTGCATGCTCTAACAACTTCACACCCCTATATTCCACCCCCTTTACCTTTAAAAATTGGAACTACCACACTCACTGCCCACTCCTCCAGCATCCCTCCTCCATCTAACACTCTCTGACACAACTCCATCATCACACCAATCTCTATCTCTCCACTCGCACTAATCATCTCAGCACTCACCTCTGAGGGTCCAGCTGCCTTTCCTTTTTTCATTTCTCTTATTGCCTTCACCACTTCTTCCCGCCTGACCCTCCCAACTGGCCCTTCCACCACATCAGCCTCTACCTTCTGATCCCACTCATTCTCCTCATTCATGATTCTCTCCATATGCTCCTTCCAGACTCTACCTCAACTTTCCATCACTTCCTCTCATACATCTTCCCCCCTTCGACGTCTCTTCCATCTGTTTTCATTGCCTTCACTATCTTATACATCTTGTTTGGATTCTCTCTCAACTCACTCAGCCCACTTCTCTGCCTCCTCCTTCATAGCCTTCGCAACCACTTTCTTCGCTCGCTTCTTTAGCCTCTTATACCGCACTTTATTCTCTTCCGTACCATTTTTTCTCATATCCTTAAATGCATCCTTCTTTCTCACTATCGCCTCCTTCAGCTCTGCATTCCACCACCCCATATCTCTCCTGTTTCTCCTACCTTTTGTTTTCCCGCACACTTCTTCACATGCCTGTAACACTCCTTCTTTAAAACACCCCCTCAAATCTGACACATCAGTCCCGACAAGCTCCCCAACTCTCGTCTTAAAATTCTTTCTCGTCTCTTCTTTCAGCTTCCATACTTTCCTCCTCACATGCGCTACCTTCCTCACCACTTTTTCACCTTCCTCTTATCCACATCCACAACCACCAACCTGTGTTGCAATTCCCCTGGAATCACCTTAACATTCTTCAGAAATTTTGTCTTCCTCTTGCCCACTAACACAAAATCAATCTCCGTCTCATTTCCCCCTGAACTAAATGTCACTTTCCTTTTGTCCTCTTTCTTGAACCATGTATTCGCAACACATTACTCTTTTTCATCACAAAAACTCCAACAAACATTCTCCTTCTAAATTCCTCTCCCCAAACCCATAACCTCTGTAACACCTTTCAAAACATTCGATCCTTTTCCCCAAATGTCCATTAAAATTCTAACACATAAGACCAATTCACTTTGCATATCCCATTCATCTACCAATCATCATAAAATGCTCTTTTTCAAGTTCCTTCCACACTGCGGAGCATTAGACGCCATATGAACCTCACCACTCCTCCTCAAAGACCATTATGATGCTATCACTTAATCCCACTCTTCCTTCTCACTTCCACCACCTTTTCACACAATCCCTCTTTTACCATGACTCCCACACCCCCAATTAATCCCTTCACTGTTTCCTACCCACCATAACTTGTACTTTCTTCCATCTACCCCCATCATCCTAACCCCCTCCCCTATCCTACCTCATCTCTTGCACACACACATACATCCAGTGGAGTTATTAACAAACTGTACTTACCCATGCATGTCCTATTATCCAAAGGATGAATCTCAAATCCATCTCTACAGGTACAAAAAACCATGGTGGTGTGGAAACCGTCGTGCATCACACCGTCCTCTCACTGACATGTGCCTCTGAATGAGCAAAAATAGTCAAGAAAACACCTTAGTTAAAACCCAATAGAGGTTCTTTCACCTCACTATGCATAACCTATAACAAAAAGCTGTTGTTCCCGTGGTATTCCTCATTTCAGCATCAATTTAATTACCCGAAGTTCAAAGTACTTGTGCCTATTCAAGTGTAACCCATAATTTTATGCATATCATATCCAACATTGACATGTCGTCTTTAGATTTAGAAAGTCTCCAGAAATTTGGTATGGACTTTGCCATTCCCTGCAAGATGGCCAGTAATCCAAAAGGTGGAAGACCTCTATTTGGTAAAGTGGGTAATTAATTGGCAGCAGCTTATCTACTTGCACAAGGGTCACTCACTTCACTCACCTAATTGTGGCGCAGATCCAAAATGAAAAATTCCACAACTTTTTCACGACCAAAAGGGCAAAATCATAATGATCTTAGTGCAATGGGGCATGCAAACTACCGCTTTTAAGCATCAGAAATACTTCAATGCAACAAGCCCCTCACATTTTTTTTTCTGGGAATTTCTCAAAAGTAAGTCGACATATCAAAATTGTTTAACTTTTGAATTTTTTATAATTTTGTAAACTTTTCCACACTCCATGGTAAGCCGGTACCAAGTGCTTCAGATCACAGATAGATTCATGATGCTCTACTAGCTCCGAGATTTGTATATATCTACGCAGTTCCTAAGTTACCCCTAATAGGGTGCTTTGTGTCCCAAGCAATACAGCCAAATCAATCAATGTTTACACCTCAACAAACTTCATTATTAACACACATTGATATACACAACGATTGTATTGTTCCTAACAAATCTTTTAAAAAAATAAAAAACATGAAGGTGTCCTAAACATACCATGTAAGTGATTGAGATAATACCGGCAACTAATTAGTAAAGTGGGTATTTTGGTTATAGTGTAAGGCTTCTGTCCATACAGACACTACCTGCAATGAATGACCAATGGAGTCAAAATTCTTTCCTCAAAATCTTGTCCGTTTTTTGTCAATTTTTTCAATGTAAACAAAATATCTTCTCATGAAATTAAGTCTAATACTATGTTTGCAAGTAGCTGGTGGAATACCACTAAATCAGGTGTAAATATCTGCTGAACTCTTAATATATGATTTTATTCCTGGTTTTGTCTAGTAACTATACTTGTCTCATTAACGTGAGGTGACGTCAGTATGCGTCCTTTGCATTCCAAGCGTCTCGAGTGCCGCCTTTATCGCGTGCGTATTAGGATCTGATTCCAAGCATAGCGCGCGCGATTCTTGGGTGCGCACATAAAAGTCGTTCAGTGACGTCACATTCAACTTACGATGACACAAACTATAGCTGCTTGTTGAAACCACTAGTGTTGCCTGCTTTTACACTCCACCTTTCTTTAGCTCTTCCCCATTGACCTCTAATGACTTGGACCTTAGTGTGTGAATTTAACCCTAACTTACATGCAATTCTCTAGGTGCTCTTAGTCCGAGTTTGGCGGCAATTGAAGTTAAGGTGTCCATGCACAGCAATTTGAAAAGGGTAAACCTGAACTTTCACACACACACACACTGATGATATAAGAGTTTGGATAGTCTTTGCTACTGCAATTCTGGCAGGTGATACAAAGTACGTGTCATCATTGTGAAGCAGTGAACCCCTATTGCTTTTACTCAACCCACTCATTTTCATCGCTGGCCATCATCACGTTCCTGATGTCCATCACGACATTTTAGCAGGCACCACTGATCACCACTTGCACATTTGAATCACCAACTCGCCATGGGGAGGAGTTTGTCTGTGGACCTTATAAAGAGACAGAGGGGGAGAGCATAGAGGGCAAAATCAATACAATCGCTTGATCATGTTCAAAATGAGGTATGGCAATTATTTGATTAAGGGAACTAACAATGCTTCCATACGAAATTAAAGGTAATTTCTGGCAACATGTGATAAAGCTGGGCTGTCTTTAGTGTTCATATTTATTATATGTACTTTATTATTACATAATAACGATTTCAGTCGGGAGCTGTCTATATCTAAATCAATTACCCTGTGGACACCTTATTAAAATAAGTATTTCTAGCTCTTAAGAAAAAACCACCCTCACAAGTATATATATGCCTCCGTATGCATGTACATACATAAGACAAGCCAGTTGCCATGTACGCACACATGCATCACACGCGCATGCACCAAAATGATTTGATTACACCTCTACTGAACAACTTCTACAAAACCCAAATATTTGTTGTGTCCACATAGAGACCAATCCTTTATAGGTTCAAGCCCTGATTTACATCTTGGGAATGTGTGTAGACTCATTTAGGAGGATTATATTCCATGCAAGAACCGGAAGCGGTGCAAATTGGGGAGCCTTGACCGCTTTTCATACTCGTTCCACCATTTTTTAAATTGTGGAACGACCTTAAAAGGTCAGATGTCCCTGCACTGATCCTACTTGAAGAATTACAGCAAGTACTCAAACCTAAAGGGCACAAGTGTTCCAACACATATTGTTTACTTACAGATTTCATCGCTGCCATCTTCACACTGCTGTATTCCATCGCATACCAGTGTGTATAAATGCTATGTGGTTCTGGCATCGGAATCTGTCTACTGGACAGTTTGCGATTCCTGTAACAAAAGCAAAAGCGTCAATTACTTAGATCGTACAAAAGGCATCAGTAAATAGTTTTGTGCAGTGTCAACTGTGACATCAGCAGGTACATGTTCATCAACTATTTTTAAAAAATTGAAAAAACTAACCAAAACCAAAAAAAATTACTGACTATTTAAATTTAAAACTTGTTAGCAAAAAACTCTAGGAGGTCCATCGCAAGCAGCGCAATTTCAAGGTTATACCCTAAACTTCCCCAGCAGTATTACCAATGGATCCTGTGGCCCTAATTATACTTAAATCCAATCCGACAGATAAAACACTAACCTTTCGAACATGCTTTGTGCGCTAGATGCATAAACATATGCACTGTATGAAAAGAACGATCCAAAGGCTTGTGTAGGCTGATGTTTACCAATTAAGTGCTACACTCAATGTGCTGCCTTTTAAAGTGTAACTTTAGGTTTATTTCATTCCAAAAAGTGGTACTTCACATTGCCTATTTGAGAATGCCCATTGTACAACAATGGTTGCTGCTACTGATTATTGACAATTCTATACTGTTATCAGATGGGTTATATTGAGCCACCTACATCTCAATTCAAGATTCTGAAATTGTTCACTTAATCTCAAGGAAGAGCTGTGTCTAGCACAGACTGCCTAACTCACATATATTTTAATTTGGAAGTTTTTGACGTAAAATGTGCATGTTAAATAAAATCAAGCGTTCTCCTTACTGCAAGTTTCTTCTTTTTCATCGGAGCGATCACCACAGTCATCATCTCCATCACAGACCCATGACATTGGCTGACACTGTCCATTGTCACATCGGAACTGGCGATCTGAACACTGGTTGGTATTTTCACCTGCAAAGATCAATTGCAAAGACACAAACCTGACTTTGTTACTGTTTTAAGGTCATTACATAGTGTCATGCCTCTTGCCGCTTTGATGATATTTACGTCACTACGCGGTCAGGTCAGAAACGCTAGTGGTGACCATGCGGCAAGTAGCGTCTTGTCAATAAATTGATCTCCCTGCCACCCGCTTGTCGCTTTGCCTAAAGTGACAAATCGCATTGAGTTGACTTGAAGTCAACTCTGGAGTGGTGCCACGCATGATGTATTGGTCGTCTGCTGTTGCGACCTTTCAAAACAAACTTTGAAATGATAGGGCATACACAAGCAGCATACCGCTGAGTGGCGAGTGCCATGACCCTATGTAATGACTTTGCATCTGAAGTACCATACAAACACAGAGTTCCATTTACCCCTTTACCCTTCACAGCACTGGAGGTCCGTTTGTTCCACTCTGCTATAGTTCAAATATAGACAGATTCCTTGTGGACATTCAACCTATACTTTGTTTGGTCTCGAATTTGGGGCGACGTCATGACGCGACATTGCATTCGCTCTAGCATTTGGATTGCGCCGCCTTTGTTCGCGTGTGTAAATGCTGCAATTCCAAGGTCCACACGTGTGTTTCTCGGGTGAAAAACCTAACACGCGCAGTGACGTCACCCCCAAACTTGAGATCGAACAGAGTATAGTGTATGTTCTCTGGTACTTGTGTGAGTTACTCCCTCTTGCTCATAAATAGTTGCTAGTGACAGCTAGTTGTCCCAATCTATCCCAACTAATCTCTTGGTGATTTTTTACAACAATGTGAGTTTGATCTTTTTCCTTCTCTGCTCCAGGGTTTCCCAGCCTAGTTTGGACATCATGTCAGTTACGCTGCTCTATTTTTTATAATCACCACAGCAAAATCATGCGGCCCTTCTATAAACCATGCTTAAAATACACAGTGCCAGTGTTCATGTTCTGAGGCACAGCCCACAGGATAATATCATGCCATCAGTACATATGCTTATGTCATGGAAACGGTTGTATTTTGCTCCAGAAAATTTACATACAGCTATACTTTTTTTGTCATCAATATACATATTGCGGCAATGAATTATAAAATTGAGAAATATGGCAAGAGAAATATATTATTCACTCTGGTAAAGATGATGACATGAAAATTTAGGTTGATAGAGTGTATCGTCAACATATAACTATATTAAGAACAATCTGTGTGTGTATAGATACGTACCGTTCTCTTCATCAGAGCCATCTTCGCAGTCCCCCCCCCTGTCACCATCACTCTCCATCTTTGCCAGATGCACCTGGTGTTGTTGCACAGGAACTCATTGGGGACGCAACTCTTACACTGAAATAATAGTCAAAAACAGGTTATGTTTTATAAATCATTTACTGAGGCTGATTCCCTTTACACAATGTTGACTGAAACAGATGCATTTTCCTTCTTGAGAAGTGAATGCCCCAAAATACAATAACACCCCTAAAAAGACTGGACCCTATCCCTTCCCCATGACCACCCCAGGTCACAACATCACGACAAAAACCGTCGTCCGTGCTCCTCCTTAGCTCCATATTGGCCCAAGACCACACGACGTACACCATTATGTTGTGAGGCAGGGACGGAGTGGAAAGTCAACATTGGAAGGGTAATCAGGCCTCAGTTAATGATTTATAAAATACGTTTTTGTTGACTAAATCATAACACTGAGCTGATTCCCTTTACAACATCCCTTTACACCCATGTTACTGAAACATATCCTACCTTCGTTGAATATATTTTCAATCACACCAGACTAGCTTCCTACTAGTCGGAGTGGAACCTAATAGTTTCCGAAGCGCGGCTCAACGGATGCAGCCAAGGATGTACTGAGACCAAACCAAAACATACAGCACTATGATGGAACATCAGTATGCACTCATACATTTGAAGCACATAGATGCTCACCTAACAGCAAAGAGACTCCGTGGCATTGTCATGGTCGGCAACTTAGATTATGTGATTGTTTTGGTAGATTTAGGGCTGTTTCTTCGCAAATAGCCCTCATACCCTTTCTTGTGGCGTTTCTTTCTAACTTTTCCTGTATTACAACCGTCGAAAACGTTTTGGGAGCCCTCCACGACATTGCTTGGCAAATTTCGGCGATTGAGATCCCCGGTGGTTAAGAGCCCACGAGGAAGTGATATGACGAACAAGTGAGCTCGGGCCGTGAGGGACCCGCCACCCCCCACCCCAACCACCGCCTCGGAATCAGTAAGAACCGCGGAAATCCTCTGGACTAGCGTCGCTTTGACGCGGGACCATGAGGGCAGCGTGTGTAGAACCACCCGTCGTTCGCGGCCCCCCGGAGAGAGCGGTTAGAGGCGATTATAGTACTCCAAGGCCTGAACAGGACACCACAGGCTATCTTCCCGCACACAAAACCGACGAACTGTTGCGCTCCGGGTAGGAAAATGTATAGTGCCTAACGGAGATGTCCATTCTTGGCCAGAAGTCTGGCCTGAGGAACAACTTAACCCTGTCCCGGGAGAACTCTGATGCTGAGATGAGAATGTTTGATCTCATAGCATCGTCTCCCGAGGCAAGTGCGACCCGGAAGGCCGTACTTTAGAGTGCATGCTTAACGATCCTCATTCATCGGTTCAAACGGAGGCTTAGAACTTTAATTAGTCTAAGACGGTGGTTAAGGTCCCAGGGTTGGACCACCTTCCTGGGTCTGAGGTCGAGTATTGTACATCCCCTCCAGAAGGAGATGAATTGTCCCATCATCGTTGATGGTAGACCCTCCTCCAACCCTCTTTGGATAGCACTGATGAGGAGGCGGCCTTGTAATTCTACTGTACTGGTCTCAGCCGCTATCGAAGCGTCCGTGAGGAGTCGGCGATCTCGCTACAGTAGCTCGAGCGTGAGACTTCTTTCTCGTCGCTCACACCAACCTGAAGTAGGGTCCGAGCCGCTTAACTGTAAGCGTCCATCGTGTCTCCTTCGTCCGGCTGATATGAGCGAGGCAGCACTCTGCGAAAAGCCACTTGCTCGGCAGCGTTGCGAATAATGGCCATGCGTCAACGCTAGATGTTTCATCGATTACTGGCGCTCCCTCCGTCCAGAAGAGTTATTATATCCGGACGGATTGGTAGTCGCGGAGCCACTAGACGATCTACCATTGGCCGGAACCAAAGGTGGTTCGTCAGAAGGGAGCAATGAGATACCCAGCAATCCTCCCGCCCGATCTTCGACACCACTTCGTGGAGAATCGGGATTGGTGGGAAAGTCGTAGGGGCCGTGAACCCCGACCAGTCTATCGACAGGACGTCGACTGCAAACGCTCCCGGATCGTGAGTCCGGGAGCAATACAGGGGAGCTGGTGACTCAGCGAGAAGCAAAACAGTCGAACCTGCGGGTTTCGAATCTCTCGAATATCGCCAGCTACTTGCCGGGTTCATATCCATTCCGATGCCGTCGTCCTGCCTTCGTACAAATCGTCGGCGAGGAGTTTACGGCGCCCGAAGTGGACCGCGGACACAGAGTGATGGCCCTGTCTCGCAACCTACTGATGACACCATGCATCGGCAACATGTCCGGGATCGAGTCCCGCCCTGCTTGTGGATATAAGGCCACCGCGTGGATGGTCCGTCTGAACCAGGACACTGGAGTTGGTCACCAGTCTCGAAGTGGGCGAGCATCTTCTCGACTTCCACAATTCGAGACGATTGACATGGCGCGTGCCTCGGTCTGGTACCACGTCCCTGGACAGCGCAGATCTAGGTAATCCCCCCCAACCGACTTCGACGCGTCCGTCGTGATTCTGTTCGAACTGGACGCCGCGGGGAAAGAATCCCCTGAGTCAGGTTGGGGCGATATGACCACCATGTCAGAATGTTCCCGGATCCCAGGTTTGTAATGGGGATAAACGGAGTCTGGGTGCCTGGATCGGCCTGTCATGCCGCCCGAGGTGCAGTTGAAGTATCCTCATGTGTAGGCGGCAGTACGGGACAAGATCGAGGCGAGGCCAGCAGCGAGGAAGCGAAGCCAGTCTCTACGGGGGCCTGATGAGTTTGGCCATGGAAGGTCGCGGTTTCGAATGACACGCCACCCGCTCGGCCGCGGTTTCTGCATGCCGGGAAGCAATTGCAGCCATGCACCCATACCTCAGGTCCTGTGAGGGGGTCAAGCTGGACTTCTCGAAATTGACGATAAGCCCACTCTGCCGCCCTGGATTGTTCGACGGACCTCTCGGACGTCGCCAAAGGCGACGGGCCGTAGATTAGCCAGTCGTCAAGGTCTGCAAGGTTGACCCTGCCGCCGAGGAAGCGCCCACTTTCCCTGGTCCAAAAAACTAATACTCTGGAAGGTGGAAATCCCGAAGGGGAGACAACGTCCACCTCGGACGGACTGGCCCTGGATTGAACCTGAGCCAGCACGGTCCGGATTTTGAACTAGGACGTGAAGGTAGGCGTATTTCAGATCCAAAGAAGAGGCCCAGCTCCCCTTCAAGAGACAGCGCAGGACTACTCAAGGGTTTCCATCCTGAACCTTTTGGGCTTGATGAACTTGTTCATCGGCTTCAGGTTCAGGATGGGACGCCAGTCGCCGGTCTTCTTGGGAGTCAAAGAAGTCGACCAGAACCCCTGTGTGAAGGGGGGGTCGCCCGGGGAGACGGCAACCCTTTCGCCAAGAGCACCGATACCCCTCCGCCAGAAGGACCTTATCCTTCGGCGGCCCCGAAGCGGGTAGGTCTCGCCGGGAGTCGGTACCACCCACCCGTTCCCATTCCACCACGCTCAGTACCCAGGTGCGGGAGAGATGGCTGGCCATTCCCGCATGTAAAGAGATAAGCGGCGCCCACGCGGAGGTGGAGGGACTCCCTTCCGAGGGAGAGAGTCCGCGCCGCCGCGCCCCTCAGGACCTAACGCCTTTCCCTTCCAGGCGCCTTGCTTTTTGGAGGGGGACGAGTCTAGGCCTGGCCCCGGCTTCTGAGAAGAAGGGCGGGTTGCATCGGGACTTCTTGGGTGGCTGAGGTGGCGCCGGCTTCGCCTGCTTGGCAGCACGACTAGAAGAAAGCGATAACGCTTTCTGACTTCTTCTGTGCTCGCGGATGATATCTTGTTCTGGGCCTCGCTTTAGCGCCTGCTCAACTCAACCCCGTTCCGCTGGCACCAAGGAGTCCCCGAAATTTCCTCCGAGGATAACTTCCCTTTCCCCCAGTCTCCGCTTGGTCTTAGGACCCCCTCCGAATCAAGTTCCGAGCTCAGGGAACGAAGCTAGTACAGCCGTTCTCGCGCCGGAGGATGCTCATGCGTCGTGCCAAGCCATTGAAACCTCTTTCTGCCTAGTCACCAGCGCAGCCAGGACCATACAGGCATCAGAGGACTCCGGAGAAGCAGCTCCATCCTCGCCCACGCGAAGACCTGAGATCGTGGGCGAGTACCATGGCAAAGACCCCTAGTCGCGTACCGGTAGACACTTCCAGGATCCAGCTGCCGCAAATATCCTCCCAATACGGGAGTAGCCATTTGGGTGCCGCCTTTCCGACTGTATCTCCTTGGTCGCCATCCGGGGTCCATTTGCGGGAGTCCGCAAGAAGGAGTTAAAATCTTCTCTGAAGTCCGCAGTGGTCTTCTGCGGCACTTCACTGGACCGCTTCCATAGCAGGCCAACGTCTGACGGAAGGGTCAACGCTTGAACACGTGTGGGTGGAAGTAATAGTAAGCCCAGATTCACGTCCCAACTTCCGTACCCTGCTCCGGCGCGCAGGCAAACCGAGGCTTGTCGTCAGCCCCTGCGGAGCCCCGGCAGGAGTGCACGCGGGGAGAGAGTCCACCTCAGCCCGCTCCGGAGCGGCCTGACTGCCGAGACGGGTCAGGAGGACACACCGACAGGGTGAGATGCCTCCGAGCCGGAGTCTCCCTCATTGGCGCCTGTCTTCTGAATCTCAGAAGTCTGCGGCCGGGATTCCTGGGAGACGGCGGAGCCGGTGGACGTGGTTGAGGGGAGGGGGTCCGGTGAGCCACTGTGCGGGCAACACCAAGACCTACCGCGGGGACTGAGCCCACTGGCGCTGACTGGGCAGCCTGTGCCTGAAAGCCCGGCTGAACCCAGCCTGACCCCGACGGGGGTGCTGGCCGAGAAAGGCATGTGGGGTACACCCCAAGTCCCAAGTACGCTCGACTGGGGTGGGTAGGCAACGTACGGGGGCGCAGCGTAACCTGTGAAGGTCGGCTGCGGCGGGTACGAAGCCCCCGCGGGAGCAGGCCACGGTGACTGCTCCGCAGGAGCGCCGGCGGCCACAGGGTGCCCCACCACAGGTGGACCAACCATAGTAACTGGTACGGGGTACCCCGCACCTGTCACCACGGAAGGTGTACCCGCATGAGAGGCCGGAGCTGACGGGGTCAGCTGAGGCGTCAACGGGGGCCACCCTGGCGGAGCACCACACGCCACACCAAGCCCGCTAGGGCCCGGCGCGGCATACGGTACCGGCTGGGGTGGCATCGCAGGACGAGCTAGGCTAGTCATGCGAGGCGTAGTGAGCGTGGAGGACACCTGCGGCAGCCCGTGAAGGGTCACCGTAGCCGTCTGCCTCGGGTCCATAACGGTAGAACCCGTGGTGACAGCTACTGTAGTCGCGGTCGGGGCGCCCGAAGACGCCGGACTACAACCACGCTAGGCATCGGCACTAGCGGCGATGGATCGACCCCGGTCACCGGGGCGTCACCATCACCACTCACCACCACCGGAGTGTTCACCACCGCCGCAACCCCTTGGGTATTGGCAGGGTGAACCGCGCTATCCTGCACCGGTAAAGCCCCAGAGGCTAAACCAGGCGAGCTAGCGGCCGGTATCTGCGTGCTTGACGGGCGAACTCCCGTGGGAGGCGCCCGAGAAACACGCTGTGAAGCAGCCGAAGCTGCCCCACCTTCGGGAGCTCCTAGAGCAGCCGGAGCTGCCCGAGAAGATCCCCGGACCGGAGCCCGAGAACCACCCCCCTTTTCCCTAAGCGAAACGGAAGAGAATCCGCGCTCAATGGTCGCCCAGTGAGCGTCGGATAATCCAATGCAGAAAGACATACACCGGTCGGTGCAGGAGCATTGCCGATGGATAACGCAAAGAGGATGGGGATCAAAAGAATGAATGAAGGTGGGACACCGTGCGCATTTACGCGACGACATAACGGGGTGACGCGAGCCAGAAGGATTACCGCGTGTCCAGAAACAGATAAGAAAAATTAAAGCGTGCCGTGGAGGGACTCCCGACACGTAAACGAAGGGACTAAGAAACCGTCTCGGTAACCGAGTCACAAACGGTTAAAGAAATTTTTCCAAGTTAGTTTCAACATATTTTATTAAATACACAACAAGCATATATAAAATAAATGACACACTCACCCATATAGAACTGTTTTATTGATAGTAGAAACCACAAAGAAACAGAACAGGCTCACAACAAAGCAAGGCATCCAAAGCACGCAAACATGTGCGGCAACGGCGGCCTTTGTTTACCTTTTTCCCGCACAAATTATCACATGACCGCATGGCGGTAAAAAAGGATACAACACAAAAAGCTCTCCGTCGGAGGTATAAATCCACGTGTATTTTGCCGTCCAAAGAGTGCTTATTCCTTAGTATAATAATCCTTATATATCCAAAGTAGTGTGGTAGTAGTATTAGGAGTATTCCGCAAGAGAAGACAGTCTTATATCAATATAATTCTCAAGTTTGGCAAGTAGTATAGAGCCGCGATCGTGACACGTCCGCTTAGCTAGCTGGCCAAAACGGAACTGAGGAGGAGCAATGGCCGACAGGGTGTGACCTGGGGTCACTGGGAGGGACGGTCCATTTCTTTTTAGGGGTGTTATTTGTATTTTGGGGCATTTCACTTCTCAAGAAGGAAAATGCATATGTTTCAGTCAACATTGGTGTAAAGGGAATCAGCTCAGTGTTATGATTTAGAACAAACAATAACAAAATAGTTAAGGTTTTTCCTGAATACCATTCCGAATAACAAAAACATGGCATTCCACTTCAAGCTATTTTTTATTTAGCTTTTTATCTTTATAAACTTTTTTTTGGTGCTGCAATTTGTTATCCTACTTCCTCTCTCATTTTCTTATCTGCCTAACTTTTCATGCACAGCCATTTGTCTTGGTTTGCCTAACTTTTCAGTCATTTTAGCTTTGATTTTCATAACTTTCATACATTTATTTGCACTTGCTAGAGCATGTGTTTACCTAACTATTCATCTATTCCTGTTTTAGGTGTTGTGACATAGCAGTTTCTACAATAACAATTATTTTGTAAAATGTTAAAGAGGAAAAGTTAACATCTGATTTACCCCATAATAAATTGAAGAAAGTTTTGTTCCCACAAACTTTAGAGATGTTTGAATTCCAATTAAAAATCACAAATGATATTACAGACTTAAATGATTTCCAACTATAGTGTACTAATGACACTAAACAGGATCATAGTTTATTGGTGTCATCTTTTGTAAATCTTTATACATTGTACTATGATATGTGTAACCGATTAATTTGAGGAGAAATAACATGCCAAGTCAGGCTTAATGAATCATCCAACTTAGACCAAAAGTATCACAAACATCCTCCCAACTACCTGGGGATGTACCAACAATTCAAGGGAATTCCATTCATTGGGAACACTCTGATTGGTTAAAAACCTCCAGAACTTTTTGGGATTGGTTGAAAATATATTAAAGTGGAAGGACCATAAGTTTAATCAGTATAAGAATGTAAGCCCATTTGTGTAAAATAAGTTCTCCATAGTCTATAACACATTGGACGATATATACAACCAGTTGACCACTTGGAGACCACTACTAATGCCACAGATTTGAACGCCACAGGATCCAGCTTGATCAGATGTACCTTGTCTTGTTTTACCTACTCTTTATTATCACCATGTGCTCTGAAAAAGTGGATCAATGGACTTCCCATTCATCCTCAAGTAATTTGGATACTTACGGCAATTTTCCTCATCTGAGCCATCGGGACAATTTCTGTCTCCATTACACTGCCAACCTCCTGGTATGCAGTCTCCTGTTCCACAATGGAAGCTGTTTGGTGGACAGGTGGAGCCTGCAATAACACATACAAAAGGCACTATTTATTTGTGGACAGAATAATAAATAAAAATACATGTCGCGGTTCTCGAACCGCTAAACTCGAACCGCTAAATCCCCCTGGCAAATACCCCCCTTAAACCCAAAAATCCCCTTAAACCCCAACAACC